>JAJMID010000046.1:50901-98186 GCA_030583405.1 Sugiyamaella americana | reverse complement strand
CCACGAGAAGGCGACCTCCATGGAGTCACATCAGCTACCGCCGGAAAGCCCGAAGGCCCATCAGCTGCTGGCATTCATCAGCTACCACTGGAAAGCCCAAGGCACCTCAGCTGCTGGCATTCATCAACTAACCGGAAAGCTTTAAGGCCCACCCTCAAAACCCATCAGTTGCTGGAATCATCGGCCTTCCTGGAAAGCTCTAGGGCCCGTCCCTAAAACCCATCAGTTGCCGGCATCTGGGGAAATAAAATAAGAAAATACAAAGTAAGAGGAATCTTTTGATTTATATATTTTTTAAAATTACTATTGATTATGGAGACATGGTCTCGGAGAAGCCTCTGGTACAGCCCCACTGTGCATAATAATCCCTTAACGCTGCTCGCATTATGCCTATAAAATTTAGCTAAATAACTCTATGCACGCTAAGATTTAAAAGATAAGATAACCTAAATCAATAAAACATGTAACTTTGATAAGGGTAAAGGCTCTGGTCTCAGCAGCCTTGTAGATAAGAATTAGAGATAATAAAGTCATATTTTATATTCACTTGATTAAATTTAATAAATTAATATATTAATAACTACTAATTCTCTATACAAATAGTAACTTGGTTACTACACCGTCCGACGATCTATTGACAGATTCATAGTTGATCTTAATTAGATGATTTTATGCAGATAACTAAAAACCTTATTAAATCACGTCAAACACTTATCTTAGTTTAAGGATATCTATTTAAAGTTCGGATTACAAAATCATAAAGTAAGTTTACCAAGTGAAATTCTTTGAATCTTCTATATGAATTTATTGAATTGATGACGGGTTGGGAAGTTCAACTAGTTCTGATGCTAGAAGCATGAGGTACTACTCAATATTATAGAAGTTTGAAAATTAACACTAATAGTTGTTGGTATGGTGAAAACAAGCTTAATTAAATGGCATCTCTATCGCTTGGTTGGTGGCCGTTATGAATGCAAATATAATGATTGTAGATTTATAGGTGACAAGAGAAGTTTAATTGATGAGCATGTTACTAAGCATGGTTTCTTTGTGTTCCCTAAAGCTGTTGGGGAGTATAAAAAGGGAGATGCAATAAGATTTCCAAGAAGACGGTTTGGCTATTATCCCTGTTTGCATGATGGCTGTGAAGTAAAATTACAAACAAGATTATTGTGGGTTGAACATATGAGAACTGAACATGTAGTAGAAGATAGAGTTATTAATCTCAAAGATGATGATTCAATTAATGATATTGAGGTGGACGAACAAGAAGAACAAGAAAATAACAATAGCATCCCATTTAAATATCTGACAAATCCAACAATATCTTCTGTTATTGAACAACTCGATATCGATGATTATTCAAAAATTTTAAGTGGTTTAAATGAAGAAATGATCTTAAAGTATCGTTCAGTTTGTAACTATTACTTTCAATCTGGTTATAATAATCTTTTTATTAGTAATCATGTCACTATGACAAGAGGAATATTATTCAAGCATGGTAGACGTCAAAAATGGTTAATTCAACCATTAAGGACATCTTCTATTTTACTAAACTATAAGGATATATTTATTAAATGGATTTTATTTATAATTGGATTAAAAGAAATATTCGAATTAGGACCGTTTCAAGATTATTATGAAAAATTAGAAAAGATAGTACGAAAAGTAAATATATTATCAGATGAAGAAGTTATAGCACAAGAAAATGAATATTCCTATCCAGAAGATTTCGATAACCGAGGTTGGTCTAACGGTAATAACTCTGATAAATCATTTCCATGGATTGGCGCTCATAAACTTAAAGGAATGAAGCAAGCAATTGAATGTCTACATGAGCTTCTTTTGAAACTCTTAGCTGATGATGATAGAATGTTAACTATTGCTCTAGTATCATTTACTATTTTATTAATAGATGAGGTTGATTCTGACTGGGTAATAACAAGTTGGAGGTCACCTATTGAAGCAAAGAAAGTAGCAGAAGGAATATTATATTCAATAAGAATGATATTCTTCCACGAACTGGAATTAACAAAAGCAAGTAAATCTACAATTGCATATTTAAAGACGTTTTTTAATCCAGAAACAGGCAGGTTTATTAAACCATTTAATGAGATACGAGATTCTATTGATAATGAAATATCAGAAGAAAGCGAGGAGGCGGAATGAACGTGAGAACGTACTGTAGTTAATTATGTAGTTAGTTGAAACTTGGACGAAACGTTTGTGTATATATTTTAATTTATTACTGTATGAATGAAAATAGTATATAGATTATAAATGAAAGTGGTGATGAATTATCATGGTGCCGGTACGTACACTTATTTGCCAAAGCGGTGCGTGTAAAGTAGGTCCGAGGACGACGGTTGTGATCGTCGAGTCCCTGCATATATTGGGTAAGGAAGCTGAAAAATTTAAAAATTTCTGGTTAAGGGTTAATACCCTTATTATAATTTTTTTTAAGACCTTATTTATATTCTTTCTTTCTTTTAGAAATAATTCTGGAACGATATTTATTTATTATCATAAGGTAATTATGAGTGTAAAGAGAAAGAGAGATGACGATTCATCGTCGAAACCAAGTTTTGCACCCAAATCAACTCTTTTATCAGAAGATGGGGCATTTCCTCGTGGAGGAGCATCAGCAGTCCTTACTCCATTAGAAATTAAACAAGCAACTAATGAAGCAACAAGAGATTTATTTGTAAGTTAAATACGAATAGAGAATCCGAGCTTTGCTCGGAACAACGGGTCCGGGCAGGGCCCGGCCGCCGGAGGCAACTGTAGGGTAGGAAACTAACAATATATATAGGCAGCTTCTACAACATCAAGCACCCAAAAGAAATCTAAACCAACTAAGAAATCTAAAAAGACGTTTAAAAATAAAAATGATAAGTATGAAAAAGCAGAAGAAACTACCAAGAAAATCCAAGTTGAAAGTTTATCCTTTTCAAAGTTAAGTGTTGGATCAATTGTTCTTGGACAAATCACTAAGATTAACACACTTGATCTTGTATTATCATTACCAGATAATTTATTAGGATATATTCCAATTACCAATATATCAGAGATATTATCTGAGCGAATAGAGAGTAAAGGAGGAAATGATGAGGATGAGGAGGAAGATGATGAAGAAGAAGATGAAGAAGATGATATTCCTCAATTATCACAATTATTTAAAGTTGGACAATGGTTACGTGCTTTGGTTGTTGAAAATGAAAAATTTAATAATAAAAAAAGAATTGAATTATCAATTGATCCATTACAGGTGAATGAAGAAATTGAATTGGATGATTTATCTGCTGGTAATTCAATCCAAGGATCAGTTAAAAGTATTGAAGATCATGGTATTATTATGGATATTGGTAGAAAGGATATTACAGGATTTTTATCAAATAAAGAACTTTCATTTGCAAATATTGAACCATCAACACTTGTTATTGGACAAGTTTTACTTCTTACAATCTTTTCTAAATCATCCAATAATCGTACATTAACATTAACTGCTACTCCATTAGCTAAAAAAGTGCCAGTTCTTAAAGCAGTTACACTTAACAAATCACTCATTGCAGGTACTTTAGTTGAAGTATTAATTACAAGTATTGGTAATGGATTAATTGGAGAGATTTTTGGTTCCATCAATGCAACAGTTAATCTTGTACATAGTGGAGTAGTTGATAAGGAGGAGTTATTAGAAAAGTTTAAGGAAGGACAAAAGGTTAAAGGAAGAGTAGTTTACTCACCACCATCCTCATCAATTGATGATAATGATGATGATAATAGCAAAGTATTGGTTTCTATTCTTGATACAACTGTTGGATTAACCATTCCAGAAGATGTTGATTCCATTCCAGTTGGAGAAATCGTTAAAGCTACAGTTAAAGTAGTTGATAACAGTGGATTATATCTTGATATTGGAAGTAAAAGTTTAGGATACGTTCATATTTCAAAAGTTAGTGATGAAAGAATTGATGATCTTAAAATTGAAGACGCATATTCAGTAGGAAAGGAATTACAAGCTCGAGTTCTTACCTACTCATATCCAGATAATCTCTATATCTTATCAACACAAAAATCTATTCTTAACCAAAAGTATCTCTTAGCAGGTCAAATTCCAGCAGGAGAAAAACTAACGGGTACTATTGATAGAATCTTGCCAAAAGGAGGAGTAATTGTTAAACTTTGGGAAGGATGTACTGGTATTATCAATGAACTTCACATTAGCGATATTAAATTAGCAAATCCAGAATTGAAGTACAAACCAGGAATGAAAGTTACAGTAAGAGTAAGTAATTTTAATCCGAGCTTTGCTCGGAACAACGGATCCCGGGTAGCGCGCCCGGCTGCCGGAAGGTGAAGCTAACAAATATAGGTATTAAAAGTTGATTCCGAACGTAATAGAATTGAACTTACATTAAAGAAATCATTAGTTAATTCTAAAGAACCAATTCTCACATCATATGAGAATATACCAGAGAGTAAAACACCAGGTACAATAGTATTACTTCAACCAAGAGGAGCAGTAGTAGAATTCTTCAATGGTATTAAAGGATTCCTACCATTAGCAGAGATTAGTGAAGCATTTATTAAAGATCCTAAGGATCATTTTAAACTTGGACAGAGTGTTGCTGTTCGGGTTATATTTTCTAATCCAGATACTGAAAGACTTGTAGTTAGTTGTAGAAATGATAGCAGTAATAGTCAAAAGGAATTGCAAGAATTAGAAGTAGGTAGTATTGTATCAGGTAGTATTGTTGAAAAGACCAAGAATGATGTAGTTGTTAGTATAGGAGAAAGTAATATTCGTGGTGTTATTCCATCTGGCCTTCTTACTGATGGGGAGGATACTAGAGTACAACTTAAAAAGTTGAAGGTTGCTGAAAAGATTGATGGATTGGTTGTACTTGAAAAGAATTTAAATCAAAGATTTGTTACTTTAACAATGAAGGAATCAATTGTTGCAGATGTTAAAGTAGGTAAATTTCCAGGAGATATTTCTCAACTTAAATTAGGAGATAAATTACATGGATATATTAAGAATATTACAGAAGTTGGTATTTTTATTAGATTTGCTGGTAATTTAACTGGATTAGCATTGAAACATGACGTTAATGATGATTTAAATAAGTATAAAGTATTGCAATCGGTTGAATGTTATGTTATTGATATTGATTTTGAAGGTAATAGATTTTTATTATCACTTAAATCAGCTAAAGTAAAGGGGGGTAGTATCAGCGAAAGTGGATTTAATCCAATTGATGAATCTATTACATCTCGTGATGAATTTATTCCTGGTAAGCTTACTAAAGCACAAATTGTTAGCGTTAAAGAAACTCAACTTAATGTTAAATTAGCAAATGGAATTCAAGGTAGAATTGATGTTTCACAAATTTATGATGATTATGAATCTATTCCTGATATTAAGAATCCTCTTGGTCAATTTAAACAAAATCAAATTATTGATGTTAGAATTATAGGATTTCATGATGCTCGTAATCATACTTTCTTAGCAATTTCCCATCGTAATGCATCTCATTTAGTATATGAATTAAGTATTAAGAAATCAGATTTAGATGTAGCTAATTATACTGCTTTAGCATTGGAAGATATCAAGGTTGGTTCATCATGGCTTGCATTTATTAATAATTTAACTGTTGATTTTGTTTGGGTTCATTTATCTCCTTCTGTTCGAGGAAGAATTAATCTTATTGATTTAACTAATGACTCAAGTGAATTAGATAATATTGAAGCTCATTATCCAATTGGTAGTGCAATTAAATGTAAAGTTATTGAAGTTGATTCTAAAAAGAATAATTTAAAATTATCAGTTCGTAGTGAAAATGGAACATCAATTAATAGTTATAATGATGTTAATGTTGGTGATTTATTACCAGCATTTGTTAGTAAAGTAACTGAAAGTTATGTTGTAGTTGTACTTGGTGGAGATGTTTCTGCTACTTCATTTTCAACTGATGCTTTAGACGATTATTCAAATGAACTTAAAATGACGTACCTTCCACATCAATTAGTCAAAGCAAAGGTTATTTCAGTTGATGGTGCAAATAAGAAAATTAATGTTACTCTTCGTCCTTCAGAAACATCTGATGATAAAACTATTCCTGTTGTTGATAAATATACTAAATCAGTTGACGAACTTAAAGTTAATGATGTTCTCCGTGGAATTGTTAAGAATGTTTCTGATGGTGGTTTATTCGTTTCATTAGGTAGTCTTACAGCCCGTGTACAGATTAGAAATCTTTCTGATTCTTTTCTTAAAGATTGGAAGAAATTCTTTAAAGCTGGACAAGTTGTTACTGGTAAAGTAGTTAGTATTGATAAAAAATCAAAAAGAATTGAATTTACATTAAAAGAATCGGCTGTTACTGGAAAAGATCCAAAAGCTATTAAAGGATTATCCGAACTTGTTGAAGGGGAAGTTCATGATGGTATTGTTAAGAAGGTCGAAAGTTTTGGTGTATTTGTAACCCTGACTGATAAGTTAGTTAGTGGTCTTTGTCATAGATCAGAAGTAGCTGATGTTCCATTACATGATTTAACCAAAGTATTTGCTGAAGGAGATAAAGTTAAAGTTAAGATTCTTAAAGTTGATGTTGAAAAGAATCGTCTTGCACTTGGATTAAAAGCATCATATTTCCTTGAAGATAGTGATGTTGAAATGGAAGATGAAGACGAGGTGGATGAGGACGACGAAGATGAAGAGGAGGAAGATGGTATTACTTTTGATAATTTAGAATCTGATGAAGAATCTCAGGATGAATCTGAAGTGGAAGCTGAAACTAAATCTAAACCTACTAATGGTCTTAGTGTTGGTTTCGATTGGACTGGTACTAATACTCTTGATCAACTTACCAAACAAGATGATAATGAAGAATCTGATGAAGACGAAGAAGATGAAGGTCGTTCAAGAAAAAGACGTAAGAAGTCTAAGATCGTTGAAGATAAAACTGCCACCTTGAATACTAAACTTCCTCAATCAGTTACCGATTTTGAACGTCTTCTTGTTGGTTCCCCTAACTCATCAATCATGTGGATGAATTACATGGCATTCCAAATTCAATTAAGTGAAATTGAAAAGGCAAGAGAAATCGGTCAACGTGCTCTTAAATCCATCAACTTTAGAGAAGAACAAGAACGTCTCAATATCTGGATTGCGTTACTTAATTTAGAAAACAGTTTTGGTACTGACCAAACTGTTGAAGATACTTTCAAAGAAGCTACTCAATTTATGGATTCTAAAACGATTCATTTAAAACTTGCTAGCATATATAGTCAAAGTGAAGGTAAAGCTAAGAAAGCAGAGGAATTATATGATATTACAATGAAGAAATTTGGTGGGGAAGATTTATCTATTTGGATTACATATGGTAACTTTTTATTTGATAATAATAATGCTTCTAAAGCACGTTCATTATTAGATAGAGCATTAAAGATGCTTCCTCCTAGAAGTCATAAAGAAATCATTACTAAATTTGCTCAATTAGAATATACTAAGGGAGAAGCTGAAAGAGGTAGAACTCTCTTTGAAGGTCTTATCAGTTCATATCCAAGAAAGATTGATTTATGGATTGTTTATATTGATTATGAAATCAAAAACAATGACAAGCAATCAGTTGAAACATTATTTGAAAGAGTTATCAATAACAAACTTAGCATGAAACAAGCTAAATTCTTCTTTAAGAAGTGGTTAAGTTTTGAAGATAAAGCGGGTGATAAAAAGAAGGTTGATTATGTTAAAGCCAAAGCAGCTGAATATGTATCATCAAGAAAGGAAGCTGAAAATGAATAGACATTAGGTTAAGATGTGCATTTAGTATGATTATATATTAATTATTTAATTTAATAAATTTTGTAACAATACGATTAGAATTATACGATACGACAGTTTAAGTTTAGGATATTATATTATTTCGTTTACATGATTGCCCGTAATAGTAAATGGTAGGGAAATGTGTTTAAGTATAAAGTAAAGGTATATAGTTATATAGAAACTAAGACGTATAACAACCTGGAAATGATAATCTTAGCTGAGAACTTTTAAACTGAAATTCAATTTAGCGTAAGCGAGTAAGAACGTGATATGAAACCGCTAATTACGTAAGATGGTGGATTGCATAGAAGGAGCGTACTCGGATGTTCTGATATAGATTAAAGTTTGATATTCGAAAGCCAATTAAAGTTTAAGATAAGTTAGAAGGCTGGCTCTTATTTTATTGATTGTTTCACATTTGATCTTCACTTCCAAATATAAACAAGTACTTTTATATGGTTTGTTAGGTTGAATGCCGGTGCTTCTTCACTTTGAAACATAAATATGGGCGGTAGTTTTAAAGTGGGATTATTAATTATTGTAGCGAGTATTTAAGTATTTAACAATCAAAGTTCTATAACGTCATTGGTTAGGTAAAATACTATTGTTGTAACGTAGATTTGATGATTATAGTTTAAATAGTTGTGTATTTCCTATGATGTTAGTAGTGTATATTTAACTTACTTTAACAAGGAGGGTATAGATTTCGGATCATTATGTCTTTGCAGTCCCTCGGGCAATGACTATCTCCCTTTTCACTAAAATGAAGATTGATACCCGCGGTAACGGTTATTAAAGGTGGTACAAACCTTTACTGAGATTTAGAATAACCTAAGGAGTGAGTGTACTCTATCAAATGAACTTTTAAGGAGAAAGTAGAAAGGGAAAGTTATACCAAGTATGAAGAAGGGTTAACGTTACCAACTTACCAATTTAATGGCTAACTCTCGATTTAGTTAAATTATTCTTCATATCCTAATATTAACTCCAAAATACCTTAATAACCATTAGCACAAATCCACAACTTTGGTACCTTTTTTATGCATGATTCTTGCATGCTTTTAATTTAACCATTAGCGTAGTAGCTACAGCTGTTATCAAACTCAGCCGTTGGTGAACATAACCTCTAAACTAATTTAAAGATCCACTCACTTCTTTCTTAGAAGTACAGCATTAACTTAGAGAGCTGAGATAGAAGTTAATCAATCATCAATATACCCAAGTGGGTCCAGTATAAAAGTAGAAGGCGTTTAATTAAAAGGTTCCTAGTGAATGGTAAGTACTGTAACTGTGGTTCATAATCCTCACTCATGTTTTCATGTAAATCATTAACATCACTATTAAAATCTCGGTAACTTGGGATTAATTGCCGAATAAACAACTCTCGTCGGATCTTCAAAATGGCGTGGTAGTGGTAGTAGCAGTTAA
Source organism: Sugiyamaella americana (assembly GCA_030583405.1). Lineage (NCBI taxonomy): Eukaryota > Fungi > Ascomycota > Dipodascomycetes > Dipodascales > Trichomonascaceae > Sugiyamaella > Sugiyamaella americana. The sequence goes on along the minus strand of JAJMID010000046.1, from coordinate 88,930 downwards.
ACAACAAAAACTTGACATATGCAGGCGCAATGAAGATCCAAGATTTTCAACGGTGCCGTTATAAACCCTTTGCTAGTATGATTTAGGAAATTATCGCCTGAAATTCTTCGAGGCAAAATTACTATTTTCAGTTAGTGAGATGAGGTCAAGAATTTTCCTGGGGATAAAGAAGTTTCAGGAATAAACGCAAGAGATAGTGAGGAGCATATTTCGTATAATGATTTGAAATTACAAATGTAAAGTAAGGAATGGAAAAAGTAATAACTGAGTCATTACTTGACCAAGTGGAAGGTATGGTTGAAAATTACTTTGTAGTTTATTAGTATATTAGTATATAAAATAAGTGAATGTTAACAGTTGTAGTATTATAAATGTTTTGAAAATACCCATTTAAGTAGTAATAAATAAGAGTAAAGTATGTAATTTACAATAAACATTAACGTTAACTCTAGATATACTCCTTCATTGCCCACGCCCAATCTATGTTACTTACCTTTAGCTTACTATTATGTACTCCTATGATCCTCCTATGGTCAAAACTAGTTACCTTCTACCTCATACCTACCTAAGTGGGTCTCTAAGAATGTCTCTTTCTCGCCTAAATAACTTTCAAGTCCAATTAACTGCATTGACCCCTGAAAAGTAATCGATATTATGATATTCATAGAGAATTATTCTGCTACATACAGTTATATGTAATAAAGTAGTTAATAAAAAATCACGGTAAAGTAGTTAACTAGACAACCACATCAACGATCGATTAAGTATTTGGCAGCAATATTACTAATATTACTTTTACCCCTTAATTAATGAGGTTAATGTGAGTGGTAAGATAAAGATGAGGCAATGAGAAGGCTAATAAAGTAAATATATATAAGATATTGATAACCATAGATATGGATGCAATTTATTATAGCGCAGTTATAGTTTGCACTGTAAATATTACCTTATGCTCCCTCTCCCTCCTCTTACGGTTGGTCTAAACGTACCCGACTATCCACCTTCTGTATCACCCTCTCCCGCTCTCCCGCTCCCTTCCCTGCTCTCTCCCTTCCCTACTCCCTCCATCCTCCCGCTGTACTCCCTTTTAACGCCGTGCAGTAGTACCTATCTCCTCCGAAAGAATGACAAAAGTAAAGATCAGCAGCTTCTCTCTTATGCAACCGACGCAAAACAAATTCATGGAGATTTACATGTTCGATAAACTATGGAGTCTAATTTAAGACATTCGCCGACCAATTTTCCTCTAATTATGCTGCTACTCATATTTTAAACTTTGTTAAACTCCCCTTCCTTCTTTCTAAACCTTATTATTATAGGGAAACAAAAAAGTAAATTCCAAGCTTAAACTTATATATAAATTTGTCAAAGTTTTCGTATCAAATACTACCACTTTATTATATTATATATAATAATTTATATAAGCTATTATAATGCTATAATTGACCATTTTTAGCATTATCATCGTACATATTACTTCCACCTAGTGATCATTGCTTGGTTGTTAAAAAAATTATTTCCGACCGCTAATCATATTTTTTTGTTTTTTATTGTCCTCTATTTTTTTTCCTTCTCCTACTAGTTTTTCAAAATTAATCTCTGATGTTGGGAACAATTTCAAATCCTCCTTCAACCATTTCTGATACATCACCCAGGTCCTCAATATCCGCTTCAACAGCTGCATCATCTCCAAGTTTATCTTGTCCATCACCAACTATAAAATCATCACCATTTACAAATAAATCTTTATTACCAACTCATAGTGGATCACAAAGTTTTTCTCATCGACAACGACCAACTGCTATAAATATTGAAGAAGTAAGAAGACATTCATCTCCAGTTACAAGTCCAACTAAGGATATGAAAAAGGAAATCAAACCTAGCAGTAATTATGAAAGTCAAATTCCAACTCCCAAGAAATCTTCACAAAAACGTAAAACAAGAGTATCAGATTTAATTTCTAGATTATCATCATCAACAGCATCATCAAGAGCAAAAGCTGAAGCTGCTAAGGCAGCAATAGCTAATAATTCAAGTGCTCGTCAATCACCAAATCCATCGACACCATCTCATTCTACATTTACATCAGTATTTAGATCATCTTCTGGTAGAAAAAGTTTACCAAATCAACCACTTATCAATCCAATCACTTCAATTCCAAAATGGGTTCATAATACAAATCTTGCAACAGTCTCTAATGGTACAAGAGAAATTCTTAATTCACCAAACACAACCTTATCACCAACACCCAATTTATCAGATTTAAATACTAGCCCATCCAATTCAATTCCAGCTGCTAATAGAAGGCACTCTGCTGAACCAAGACCAATCTCAACAGCTCAAGCAATTCAACAACATAGAAATTCAACTACCAGTTCAAGAAGAGTTAGTTATAATGCAGAAAATTTATCAAATCCACCAACCAATCCACCACCAGCACCAACTACAAGAGAAAGAGAACGATCGTATTTAAGAACACCAAGTGCATCACGTTCATCATCAGTTGAACCACGTAAAGTAAGAAGACCAAATTCAAGAGCATCAATGGGACCACCATTATCAAGAATGCAATCCAATAGAGTAGAAGAATTAAAGTATAAAATATCTGAACTTGAAGAAGTACTCCAACAAGAAAGATTAGAAAGACAAACTGCTGAAGATTTTGTTGAACAAATTAAGTTATTAGAGCAATTAGTTAATAAGGAGAAACAAGATAAAGAAACGCTGGCGTTACGAGTTAGATTATTAGAAACAGCAACTACATCAACACCTAATGATATTATTCCTACATCTCCAAATATCAGTTTATCAGAAACAGAAACATTAAATGATGAAGATAAATCAAAATATGTAGCAAAAATTAATGAATTAGAAGCAAAGCTTAGTAGTGATTTAGAAGGCCAACAAAAGCAGAATGTAGTTCTTGAAACAGAAATTTCATTATTAAAAGCAGATAATCAATCATTAAACAGAGAAAAGGAAAATTGTCAAGCAGCACTTAAAAATCAAGAAGAATATCAAAAAACTTTACAAGCAAAATGTAAGAAATTAGAAACAATTATTGATAATTTAAAGCAAAAGATTGATTCTCAACAACTTGAAATTGTAGAATATAAAGGAAAGCACCAAGGAAATGAAAAGATTATCTCAAATAAGGATTCTCTTCTTAGAGAAAAAAGCGATGAAATAGACGAACTTAAAACTCGACTTAGAGAAGAAAAGACCATTGCACAGGAAGCAGTAGATAGTGTTGAATTAGTAAAAGCAGAAAGAGATGAATTACAACGACAAGTTCAAGGATTTCAAGCAAGTCGCAGAGTAGCAGAAAGAACCATGGCACAATTAGAAAAGGAAAATCGAAGAGCAAAAAGATTAAATATAGCATTAGAAGCAAGTCTTCAAGATTTGAAGATTTCATTAGAAGAAAAGGCGATGGAGAATGATGAACTTAACCGATCAATAGTAAAAGTTATGGAACAAGCAAATGAAACTATTGAAGGAGCAAAAAGGCATTCACTATTGATGGCAGCGCCATCAATTAGATCAACATCACCATAAGGTTAGTTATTTATTCACATAGCTGGTTAGGTATTTAGCTAGTTTAAATATATATCGCTTAAGAAAAGTTTTATCTAAATTCCTCGCTACGCGAGGAATAACGGGTCCGGGCAGAGCCCGGCCGCCGGAGGCAATAGGAGATGTGGTAATAATATGCAATTTATAGAGTCATTGAAAAGTATTTTCCACCACTATTATGAATTATAGTAGAACCTAATTTAATTCTTCTTGAACTCATTCCAGTAGATGGTAATAAAGCATAAGATTCAGAAGCCCATTCATACCATACCGTACGTCCATCAGTTAATCTCCACATTGAAATATCAATTTCCGAGTCATCACATATAGTTAATGGTTGAGATAATGGAAACCAAATGGGAAACCAAGAAACCATATCCTTTGATTTTGTTTCAATAGTATCAGGACGAATAGATAAATGAATATCTTTATATAGAACAGCTTCGAAATAACCAGCAATACCATGCATTATGGATTTATTAGTAACGGGAAAAGTTACTTTACATTTTCGGATATTATGCTGATTTTTAGGTAAAGGGGTTTGATTAGGATGAGTAAAAGTCCAAGCTTGAAGGATTTTATCCGATATTAAATCAATTTCAGACATCATTACAACATAAGGAGAATGTAAAGATTCCGAAGAACACATTCCCGGTCTTGTTGATCGAATAGTAGCAATTGAATGCGTATTTGAATTTGAATTACCTTTACCAGTAGATGGAGCAGACAAACTCCAAGCAGATGCAAATAATTTAGGAGAGAATATTGGTGTTATATGAGAAGAATAAGAAGAAGGAATCATAATTCCATTAACTGGATCTAATAATTTCTGCGCACCATCAAGACATTCAGGAGATAATTCATTATCGCCAAAAGAACCAAGTAATTCACTTATAATAATATGTACAGATTGATTGAATTCAGACGGAGGAGTTAATGTTCTCATATCACCTCTTATCACTTGTACAATTGAACCCCATTCTTGTACTTGACGCTTTAATAAATATATATATGCACTATCATTTTTTTCTATTGCAAGAATTTTAACACTTCTATTAGCAGCAGTAGCAGCTTTTAATGTTCTATCTATTAAGGGGCCTCTACCAGCACCAACAACAGCAATGATTACTTCTTTACCTGGCCTATCTAATAAAGCATGGAAGATAGCCTTTTCATATTGACTATATTTAACTGGATCTCGTTCAAAAACTTCATACATTGCACTATCAAGATTATCAATTAATGGTTGTAAAGGAGCTTGCAAGTAATCAGTATAGCCAGAAGCAAAACCTTCAATGATTGAAGGAGGAGGACAAGTTTGATATAAATGACGGAGATATAACAAGAAGGAAGTATCACCACCTACAAATTGATTAGAATCTTGTGGATCTTCAATAATCAAAAAGGGATTTTTCTTGAAAAATTTATTCATTATTGTTTGAGAAGATTTTGGTAATACTGGATAACCTTTAGCATTACGAACAAAAGATCTTGAACTGATGATGATCATTGAAACTGGTTCAGCAAACCACCTGTTAATTATATAATTAGGAAGAGTATATTTTGGTAATTGTAAAGCAACTGATATGTTATGAGGGTAATTACAAGTAGTACGGATAGTATTCCAAACTTCCCAGATTGAGAGGAAATCAGAGGGAGGAATTAATACAGGAGAAGTTGAAGAAGTACCTTGAGAGGAAGATTGTTGGGTATGAGATGGTTTCGTAAATTCTTCAGTAAATGGTAAATGAATAGAAACTTGTAAAGTAGGATTTGCCATTAATAACGTATTTAAGGCTTGTGAATATTGAATAACATTAGTTCTTCGTTTTGGACCAGATATAATAACATAAGGTAACCCACAAAAGGTAGCATAATTTAATTCATGAGATAAAACTTGTAAAGATAAATTGGCAACTCTAGGATTTTTTGAATCAATTTCCACCCAAGGAGCAGCTAATGCAATAGTATTTGAAACATGATTACCAGGATGAACTACAACATCATCAAGTTCAGGAGCAGGAACTTCAGCTTCAAATAGGGTACCAATTGAAAATTGAGTAGGTTGAGTTGGAGGTTGAGGAGGCTCAGAAGAAGAAGGTCTTGATAATTTAGATATATCATGAGTAGGAATAGGACTATTATACGGAGAAAGATCATTACCATCAGAGAATATTCTATTAGGAGCATTAAAAGGAGTACTAGAATGAGATTGGCTATGGGTATGAGTATGAGTATGAGTTTGTTGAGCATGACCATGATGACCTTGACCAGATTGATGATGAGATTGGATATTATAAGAACTATCATAACCATGACCTTGGCCAGTACTATGAGTAGTACTAGCACTATTATTACTTATATGATGATGCTGACCAGGATTAGGACTAACTCTTTCTAAATCATGAAATAATGCTTGAATTCTCTTTCTATAAGATCTAGAAGTTAATCTTGAAGTGACCATATCATAGCCCTGATCCAAGGCAGCTTCTACAACCAAATGATCTGATACACCATGTTTAGCAGGAAGATTAACACCAACAAATAAAGGAGGTTTTGAAGGTATTGAGGTAGTAGTAGAAGTTTCATCTGACATATTTAGGATAAGAAAATAAGATAATGCAATAATAATGGTATATTTTTTCCACAAACACCTAATATCAGATCAACAACACAAGCAAAGCAAATCAGCAAATATAACTTCGCTAGCAAATTCTTTCAACTGTAAATTTAATAATAATATTTTAACTTTTCCCCGCCGAAATACCGGCTAATAATTAATGTTTTTCAAACAGATCGAGATCTTTTGTTTATTTTTATGCGTTTCATAACAGCCTTTTGAAAAACATAACGCCTTTGCAGATTTGGTGTTAATTTTAACTGCATTGGCGAAGGGAACGCGTTTAAAGGAGAGAAGCTTGATGCGGAATTGGAGGAAAGGAGAATATAAGCAGATAACGAGATATAGTTAAATCCAATATATTTGGTGACAATCTAAGACATTATGTAAGTATATAAACAGATGATTAAATAAAATGAAACAAACAAAAGCTATATAAAAAGAGTAGATATATATAGGAGGAGTTAAAGAAGAATAAACAAACCAACATAATGGTAAAACCAATATAATGGAACAATGCAAGAGAAAGTTTACCAATGAAATGAAAAGAAGAGGAGGTGAGGATTGAATTATAAATCTTGAGGAGGATATAATCCAACAGTTTCGATATTAACTTTTGAATGTAATTTACGATTGAGGTTATTTGGAGGTGGGAATTCATGTTCCAAGCCAAGACGTTTAGAATCAGAATAGAAAACCATAGGACGATAAGCAGGATCTTTAGAGTTAGTCATAGAATCTCCGCGAAGCGGAGCAGCCAGGTCTGGGCGGAGCCCAGCCGCCGGAGGCAAAGGGGGGGGAGGGGATGTACCTTGATCCATGACGGTTGAATTACGGAATTTTTCAATTAAATTTTTCTTGCCTTGAGTAAATAAAAGTTAGTAAGGGGGATTGGAGGGAAGAGAAGAGAAGAGGAGAGGAGAGGAGAGGAGAGGAGAGGAGATAAGACGAGAAGAAGAAGAGGAAAAAGATAATAAGGGTACTTATTATCAATTTTGATCTTACGAAGAATTTCTTATGGGCTTGTCCACATATATATTAGCATAGCTGATATCACAGCATTTATCAGAGTTGAATTTATTCCATTTAGTACCAACTCGGTTGTTTGCAAAGGTGATTATATCTTTTGGGTTGATGAAGGAGATGAAAGCATAACCAACATTACATTTATTGGTGAAATCTATTCTGAGGTATAAGAAGTCGTAGGTGTTACGGTTGGTGACGTCTATATATTCTTTTAACATTTGTTGGTCAAGTTTATTTGGGATATTACGAATCATAATAGTTTTTCTAGTATCTAATCCTTGGGCGATGCGATTAAGGTCAACAGAGTTTGGTTGGATATTGGTGGGTTTAGTAGAATGAATGGTGGTGGTGGTGGTGGTGGTGGTAGGAGTAGGAGTAGTAGGAATGTTGGGATCGGTGATAGTTATAGCAGTTGAATTTTTGATTGTATTATTGTTGGTAGTAGCTGTAGTAGTTGTTGTATTGATAGCATCAGTTGTAGTAGCTGCATTATTAAAAGCTAATCTATTACCTGGATTTCCATGAATTTCATCACTTGAATTACTACTGTAACTGTTATTTGGACTTGTATCTAAAGATGAAAATGAAGTTGAAGATGAACTATTTGTAGATAATGAAATATCATTAATGAAATTACATTTGAATGGACAATCACCACTATTACTTTCGTTTAAACAATTAATACTCGATCTGATATCATAATATTCACATATAAAAATTAATGAATTATTTAATCCATTCGTAACTTTGAATAGTTTGATATCACCAAATTTTGATAAATTATTATAAATAACATCAGTGGAATAGTTGGTATTATCAATTTTAATAAATAATTGGGAATTTTTAAACAATTCAATATCAAAATCTAATAATTTCGTAATGATACTATTAAATTGAAAAGGAGGAATGGACTTAATTTGTAAATCTAACTCATTAGTAAATTTATCATTTAAATAGTTGAATGCTATAATAGAATCTCTTAAATCATAATAAAGAGCATTAACAGTTGTATTATGAATAAAAGTACCACTTTCAACTGTTTGACCAATTGATTGACAAATGTAAAGGATATTAGAGAGAAGTGAAAGGTTGGTAGAGGTGGTCTTAATTTGAATAAGATGAGAATGGAAATGCTTGTGTGATTTGAAGGTGAATAAACCAGGTGGTATGAATGGGATTTTGGGAGAGGAAATAGTAGTAGATATTGTAGGTGTTGGAACAGTTGGAACAGCTGGAACAGTTGGCATTGATATTGTTGATGGAATAGGGGGACCACTTATAGATGGAAGATAACTGTTTGGAAAAGAAGTTGAATTCCATTGATATTTATATTTCAAATCAGATTCAATTGAATAACTCATTTTTAGTGTAATAACCAGGATAAGGAGGATTGAAGGGTCTAATATAATCCAATCTATAAGCTATAGTCTTTCTAATTCTTTTCCTTTCCTTTCTTCTCTTTCTCTTAATTACACTTCTTAACTGAATTCTTCCAACAACTTCAAAAGTATAATAAAGGTGGGTGAAAATTATTATTGTTTACTTTGCCTGTTGATAGCACCCCGGATTATTAGGATAAGGGTTCCCTGCAATAATTAATTACCCAATGCATTATTTTATCACGTGACTCACGCGTTACTATCGTGTTTGGTAAAGTATTAACAACAAGGGAAAGAATTATCGAGTAAACCCATGTAAATAGTATTATATAGTTTTAAGTAACATGCTTTATTCCTCTGAATCCTCTCCACCCAACGTGACAATGACCTAGCTCTGCCCGTTCTTTGCCGTTATTGCGACTCTTGCGATAACAAATTTATGTCTTAAGCATCTGAAAAACTTTCTACTAGATTTATATATGTCTACATCTATATATCCATTTTATTAAGTACTTTTTTTTCACATGGACTACTTCCCAAATCGTTAGAGGTGGGATTTGTGTTACTGTTGGTACATATAACACCTAATTTTGTTCTATATTCCGAATATCAGTTTCGTTAATCTCAATACGTTAGCAGTGTTCTTTATAATCTCTCTATAAATATCTCTTTCTTTACCATTAAGAAGGTCTACATTTCCTGCTTTCTTTAAGTTAATAGAACATACAATACTAATTATATTTGCTGTTGACCGGAGCAATAGTTATTACGGTGCCCACGCTTACTACATGCCGATGCTCATACAATTCATATAACATGCCCATGATTCATTTTTACCAATTATACCGACCAGCGTATATAAATCTATAATAATAATTAATAACTAATTGGCGAAAGAAATCGAATTATAATGAACCATTTCGATTAAGGGTGGTTCATTTATCCGCTATATTTCAATTAGCCGTATTCCCCTGAAATTGCCTATTATGGTATAGTAAGAATTTTACCATACTTCGATGAACGATAATGAACAAAACATAGCCTATTTATAACCTAATTTATGATATAAAGATTTATTTTGATATATTCTTATTCTCAGTAATTTTAACAATATGCTCACCATGCAACTTTTGATATTAAATTCATTATTCTCGCTGTGCATGGATCTATATACTTATAATTTATTTATATGCATGCTTTTGACTTTTATTTGCTATAAGGATTTATATAGGATATATATATATATGGATCGATAGTAGTCATATATAGCTAGCACCCGTTTAATTAATTAACACGATCTAGGCCGGAATATTACGTACGTATACATATAATCACAAGAGTCTAGTAGTTTGCAATTAAGCATGCAAGTTATTTTACGTGCACCTAACACTTTACTACTATGAATGACTACCACTAAATGAGCCCGCTTTTAAAGGTATTTTTTTTCCACAATTTTTTGATAGACCTTTATACTAAGCACGCTCCTACGGAATCTGTCACTACAACTCTTCTCGCAACGATATGAGTATACCATATGGTCTATGAATTTGGATACTTTCCTATATTCGTCCGTTAACTTATCAACCACTCATTATTTATTAATTCTATAGGTTGGTTTCAAGTACGCTATTGTTTTGTACGTGCTTGTATCTCAGCTGTATTCTAGTAAGCGTAACATGTATACACGTGAAGGATCTAGTGTAATTCCTCGCTACGCGAGGAACAACGGGTCCGGGCAGAGCCCGGCCGCCGGAGGCAGAGCATAGTAGTTTGAGCACAAAAGGATTAGATTAGTTCAAGTTTAGCCATTAAACTAAGATGGTCAGATGGATACTGACCTTTACGTGGTTGTCCACTTGGTTCATCGCCCATTTCTTCTCTTTCAGGAAGTCTTAGTAATTCTAGTACTCTTACAGTGGGTATTTCTTTTGTTGATGGTTGATTTGATTTCTTTTCAAGAATAAATATATAGTCTAGTAATCCTCTCCAAGCATGAGCCCAATTAGAGAAATTTGGTTCTCCAGTAGATCTAGGATGGATGTTTGTAGGGTGAATTGATTTATATCCTTGTCCATAGATTGATTTTGCTTTATAGGGTAGGTTATTAAAGTAGTTTACTAGTGAAACTATTTCGTTTACTGGATCAAGGTATGGGTGCTGATTTGGTAAGATGGAAGTTGTTTCATTTACTTGCCCTTCATCTTCTACATCATATTCCTCTTTCTCCTTCTCTTTCTCTTTTTCTTTCTCCTTCTCTTCTTTCTTCTTCATAAAATCTTTTGCAAATTTTGCATTCATTACTGATACACTTTCTATAAGAATATTCATTGATTCATTATCTAATATTATTGGTTTATCACTGGTTGCACATATATATGGGGTATCAAAGCATTCGCTATTATAATCACCACCGAGTAATACGGGGAAATTATATTTTTCATTTAACTTTATTGCTTCATTCATTAAAATACCCAATTGTCTAGTTCTTTCATAAGATCCTTTTGGATGCCAAAACATGTGACAATTAGTAACAATAAGACCTCTTGGTTTACCATCTTCACTCCCAATCATCTCTAGCACTACTAACATTCCATTATTTCTTGTTTTTGCTAATGCTGGTACTCCTTCTACATAAACATCATCATAAAATACAGTCATTTCATCAATCAATCTGAATTTTGATTTAGAAAATGATATTGATAATCCATGCTTCTTTCCCGGAAAAGTTGTGAATCTATGGTCATGATCTAATGAGGTTAATAATGGATTCCAGAATGGTTTAAAATGATCAGAATCCACTTCTTGCATACAAAGTAAATCCGGTGAATAATATTTTAATTCTTCAGCTAAAACGTTTTTCCTCCAAATCCATTTTAAAGCATCACCATTTTCAGGAAATAATTCTCTTCTAATTAGAGATTGAGCAAGCACGTTGTAGGTCATAAAAGTGAATGAATTAGAAGGTATTGAAGCTTCGACATTTGGTAAAGGTAGCATTGGTCTTTTAATAAAAGAATAGTCTTCTGGGAGTACTGGAGGAGCTAAATCATTACCTTTGCCGGTATTATTGCTGTTATCATTAGCCTTTTTCTCCTCCTTCTTTGCCTTCTTCTTTGCTTCTCTTAATGCCCTCTGCTCGGCAATATATTCGGGTGTAACATGAGGAGGAAGACCTTTACCTCTTATTCTCTTAGTATTTTCATTTTTGCTGTCAGTTGCCATTTGAAATAAATGATTTTCATGACGAGAAAGTTTTGGTAAATTTTTCAGCATGAGATGAGGGCCAAAAGTGCATAAGTGAATGATATTGTGAGTGGTAGGGGGGTTCTAGCTATATACATTTATTAAGTAAATTAGGTTAAAAATTAATATTCAATTGTTATATATTATATTAAATTTATAATAGGGAAGATATGATATTGTGCAAAGAACAATAATTTATATTGAGTTTGGATATTTAATTGTTAGTTTATGAGCCGATCTGTTTATACCCAGTTGCCTAGGTTTAAAGACTACATTCTATAAGGCTACCACGTGACTGAATACAGTAACGTTTGTAGAGCATAGTTCTATCAAATGGACAGCCTGTGTTCAGTTTTTATATATAATTTAGATGTAGCTGGATTGTAGATGTATACATAATCTTCGCGGAGCGAAGAACAGCGGGTCCGGGCGGAGCCCGGCCGCCGGAGGCATTACAGTTGAAGTTGGTCGTAAGACAAGCTACCTAGGCTGGTTGTTATAAACGGCTGAAAAATATGAGCAAGCAAAAAGGACGGTGCCATATACGAATCTCACATTTAGCTGACAACTCCGATATAGTCATTGGATAAGTTTGTTTACTTGAATTTTTTTTGATATTTTGTTTGTATCTTGTTGACTTTTATGTTACTATACTTTATATACATCTTTTTTATATTATATTACCTAGTAATATTTCCCTTCCCATCTTAACATATCCATCTACCTTCCATTCTTAACCCCACAAACCCCGGTTTAGCAATACCCCCATACTCGTTATTTTATCCACCCCCGCTACTTGCTATGGACAATTGCTAAACAGCATGTAAAATGCAAGTTTAAAAACCAACTTTATCGGTTAAAAGCATCATAAGCGCTTAACATCTGTGACTTTAAAGTGAGTTAAAGTGAAACAATTAGAACAATCAAACAATCAACAGACGATAATACTTAGTACTTAGCTACATAAAGCATTATTCTTCACTTCATACATAATAACACCACTTTGAAATAACATAGTTATTAAACAAGAAATACAAATTTTAATTTGATTCTTTGTATTCAAGCAAGGTTACTTTAAGTTTCAATTGGAATTCAACTTAAGCTTAGTAATTTTTTGGTAAGCTTAAAGTAGATTAAAGAGTAAAGTTATAAGTACAATAATAACTATCAACCCAACATCACCAAAAATCAATTACCATCATGACATACGATTTACCCCCTCATGCAGTTATTAGACCATTAGGTCTAAAAGACGTTGAATCATTTGTTCGTGTTGAGGAACTTGGATTTCCACCAGAAGAAAGATGTTCAAAAGAGAAATGTATATATCGATTAAAAGTATGCCCAGAACTTAGTTCCGGAGTTTTTATAAGAGAATTTAAGAACGAAGATGACAATGATTCATTACCACCTTCAATCTCCTTAGTATCCTCAGAAAGATTAATTGCACATATTTTAGCCACCAAAATGACCACCGAATATGTTACAGATGAAGCAATGGAAATACCCGAAGTTGATGAATATGGAAGATCCGTAGATGCTAAAGATCCTCGTGGACACCACGAAGAAGGAAGAACAATAGGAATTCATTCAGTAGTAGTTGATCCTTCATTCCAAGGCAAATCCATTGGAACTATTCTCATCAAAGACTATATTCAAAGAATCACAACTCAACACATTGCTGATAGAATCTCATTAATTGCACATGATAAATTAGTACCATTCTATGAAAGACTAGGTTTTGTTAATGATAGTGAATCTCCAGTTAAACTAGCAGGAGGAGGATGGCGACATATGTGGATAGCACTTAGTCAAACTGATGATGATGACGAAGATCTAGAAGATGATGGTCTCAGTGGACCAGTTTAATGTAATCTAATTTTCTTGTATTTTCCTCTCCCATGCTGCCTCCGGCGGCCGGGCTCTGCCCGGACCCGTTGCCGTGCTCCGCACGGAGATGCATAGTATAGTACATATATATAATTCCTCGCAAAGCGAGGAACAACGGGTCCGGGCAGAGCCCGGCCGCCGGAGGCAGCGTGGGGAGGGGGAGGGGGAAATAAATAAATTAAGAAATAAATAAAACTAAGATGGATTGAAGGGGATTCCGTGGAATTCATCAAGATCAAAATCGAGATCTGCTTCATCAAAGATGAAGTTATCGTTACCAATTACTGCTAAATCTAGGAAGGTACCTGGTGTGGTTACTGAGGGTGTTGGCGTTGATGATGTACCGTTATTGGTGGATAATAACGTTTCTACTAAGGGTTTTTGTGTCGTTGATGTTGGTGTTGGTGATTTTTCTCGCTTTAGCGAGGTTGTTGATTGTGATTGTGGTTGTGATGGTGGTGCGGGTATAGTTGTTGGTCGTGAATTAGATGGAGTTGGGGTTGGTGAACTACTATGATAATGGTAATGATTGTGTTGATGAATTATTATTTTTTGTCCTGATTTAGCTGCCAATGATACAAATGTTTCTAAATCTCTGTATGAGATTGATGTTGAGTTGGTTGTATCTTGTGTGTCTATATTCATTGAATCTCCTAACGCAAATGTATATGAAGTAGAGTTTTGAGGAAGTTGTTGAATGTGCGGTTGTGGTTGTGGTTGTGGTTGGGATTGATGGGAGGGTGGTAGTGGTCCAGTCACTACTGTAGAAGGCTGGAATTGATGTTGATTCGGTGGTTGTGGTTGAAGATGCGATAGTGGTTGTGGTTGAAGATGTGTTTGAATTGGTATTCGTACTGCTCCGTCCATTTGTTGATATTGGCTAGGAATTGATAGTTGATTGAGAACAGGATTTTTATTTCCAATTGTATTATTGGTTGTTGGTATTGATGCTGATATAGAACTTGTACTAGTAGGACTACTATCATTTGACATTAAAACATCTGAGTCTTCATTCAAATCATTTGGTTGAGTATTGAAACATAAGGATTGGTTGGGAGGTTGAGATGGTTGAGAAGGTTGGGAGGGCAATGATTGTGATGAACTACCTTGTAGTCCACTCTCTAACACTTGACCGTTATCTTTACCTTCGCTTTCTGCTATACCGCCTACCAATTTAGCTTTAGCATTTTCTTTTAAACTTGGTGTTATTAACTTCCTCCATCTATTTCTACATGTTAAACCTGTTCTACCTTCAATAACATTTGATATTATTCTCCACTTTGTTCCATGCTCTTTTACCAATTCTAACAGTTTTGCATCTTCTTCCACAGACCAAGCTCTCAACCTATCAGATATCTTGGGGTCTAAAACATCATTATATCTTTTTGAACATTGATCATCAGTCCTACCAGGAATCAATTGTGCTATACGATGCCATACTGGACCCATTCTTTTATAAGCTTCAATCAATACCTTATCTTCATGTTCAGTCCATCTACCACGTTTTAATTTTGGATCCAAAGAATGAAACCATCGTTTACGACAATCTTTATTTGAACGATTATCAAAATTAGAAGAAATCTTATCCCAGTGACCATTTTTACCACATTGATCACCCCAGTAAGAAACTAATAACCGTAATTTTTCATCCTCTTCAGGAGTCCAAACTCTTCTAGATTTTTGCTTTTGAGAAGTTCCATCAATAACAGCAGTTGCAACAGCAATATCAGTAGAAGAAATAGAACTAATATTTGAAGGAGTAGAAGTAGTGTTGGTAGATGTGGCAGTTGATGTAGTAGTAGATGTATTGGCAGTACTGCCATTAGAATTGACGTTTCCTCTCATCATATTAGAATTAAGATAATTTATACCATTATTTGGTATAAGGTTGATACTAGAAGTACTCATAAGGTGGGATACGAGGGAGAGAAGGTTGAAGGTGAAGTTGTTTAGGCGCCTAGATTTACTTAAGAAGATACTGATATGATTTTAGTTACTGCAGTTACACTTGATCACTTTCAGATACGCTTTAGCTATTCACGGTAAAATTATGAAATGCAAACCAATGATATATTAGAAGTAGTTGAAAATTAATGTTAAAGTTATCACGCAGATCTATTAAGATCTATAGTGATAAGAAAGACTTAATTTTGGAGAGGTTTGAATTGTTTGTTTTAATAATCTGGAGTTGAATTTCGAAACTTGCTCTCTTGATTTCTAAACATAAACGAAAGCTAAAATAGAAAAGAGTATAAGAAGGACCTCTGAGACATAAATATTTTTATTTTTATCAGTTATCGTGAACCAATTTAGCATGACCATTTCACAAGCCAAAATTGTTAAGCGAAGGAGCGGCTTGTAATTTTTTATAGGAAGATACCCGCCAAAAATACGCGGCTAGCAGTAAAGAAGCGGTTGCAGCTAATTAGGTTTAACGTTAAGATTACTGAGAACGGGTGAATGATTAAGAGGAGATGGTTTGATCGACAGCTGGTTGAGATAACTGCTTAAGAAGATCTGGAGATAATAGTCGTATTCTACTTCCTCGCGGAGCGAGGAACAACGGGTCCGGGCAGAGCCCGGCCGCCGGAGGCATTCATTTCGTTAACAATAAAAATGAAAATAAAAATACATATATTACCTTTTGACCCAATTATAAATTATAAATTTGATAATCTTTTACTAACTTGTTTAACTTTATCATGAATACCGGTAGCGTAAGTTTTTCCTTTTCCGTCATGAAGTCTACAAGAAGTATGTGTGAATCTACTAGTACTTGATTCTAATCTAACATCACAAAAGACTTCTTGTCCAATAGGAATAGCCCCAAGATATTGAGTAGAGATATGACGAGATAACCCGAATTCTGCTAAGGCACTACGTAATACTTTACCAAGATATTCCTCATCATTTTCATCAAGATCTTTCCAATATTTATCATCAGCAATGAATGCATAAGTAGTTAAATAATCTATAATAGTAGCAGTACAACCACCATGAACAATTTCATAGGTATTTTGCATCCAATCCTCAGTAGTAAAAGCAAATTGGACTACAACAACACCATCTTCTTTTCTAATATCAGAGAATCTGCAAATTTGAATAATTCTAGTTCCAAACCCTGGCATATCAGGGAAAGTAGTTTGAAAGAGTTTCAAAACCGAGTTCATTCTATCGAGGGTAACTTTCATTTTGAATGTGTGAATATGAATATAAGAGATGATGCTATGGGTGATTTGATGCTATATTAATTGTAATGATATTGATAGTGATAGTCAAAGTGATAGTAATAGTAATAGTATAATAATATAATACTGAAACTAAATACCGGTTAATTTTAATAAGTAATAAAACTCCTAATAACCTTTGTTGGTTGTGGAGATTAATACTTTTTAAATGATTATGATTCGAAGTGGCATTCCTTACCCGATAGATTAACCTCGGTACGGCATTCCTATAGAAAATCCGACCATACAGCAAGTATTTCCGTAGTGCCTGCCAGTTATCGGAGCATCAGTTATTTTTCCATGCATAGATTTTCGAGTTACTAATTGTGACTCTGGAGATAAACGTTGGGTTGGGTTGGGAGTTGGGAGTCGAGGAGAGTTTGTCCGCTTATTCGGGTACAGTGGTTACACCGCGGAGCTTAGGGTGGGGTAAATTAAGGGGATTGCATAAAGCTGACGATTAAGTGAATCCCCAACGTCTGTTAAGTATGACATATTGGTAGGTTAGATTATAGTTAAATATAAAGTTGAGGTTATAATTACTATACGAATTAGTAGTAATTGTTAGTTGGATGGATGCGCTTGTATATTAATTCTTCTTGGCCGGCGCTTGGCCCCCATTATATAAGCATATATGCATATACTTCAGTGAATTCCATGGACTCTTGTATCAACATTAAGCCTATACAAATTGAAATTTTTAATATATATAAGTCACATCTGGAAAATTTTTCATTGTTCACTAATTTTAATTTAATTTAAGCTTATTTATTCGAATAAATGTCAGTTGCCATGTTAAATTTAGGTTAAAGCTTATTGTTTCGGGAACTTCCTCTTATCCCCGCGTATTGTAATTACTAATTGAGTAGGAAGACTATCGTATAACTAGAATTCAACGTTACATTGTATTAAGAGAAAGAGTAATACGAGGAAGAGGTGAGTACAAGATGGATCAATTATCTATCGTGTATTGCCCAATAATCATCCAGGATACTGCTTGGTATATAGAATTCACTAATGGTCATGATACGGACAGAATCTACCAACGGATATCTGTATCCTTTACACGCTTGATGATATAGTAGCTATACGTACGTACGGTCAAAACCGATTCTTTCAAATATATATAACACAAAATCTATCTATATACTTCAATATATTAATTTAAACTATAAATTACATACCTATGAATAACTTATATTGGCTTAATTATCATATACTCCTAATTAAAACTTCAGGGGAAGATAAGGGCAAGGGTTTATAGATAACAATGGCATACCAATGTCCGTCATAATATAGATAGAATTCAGCAGAATGTGAAAATATCACAAGGAGAATAAGGGTATTTGTAAAGTTCAAGAATCTGCTTAAGACTATTGGAAGATAGAAACCAGAGTAAGTTGATGTAAAGTGGTGGTTGTTCCGGCCCCTAAGATATATGGCAAACATACAGGCATACTTCCAACAGTAGATACCATACAAGTATTGGAAAGCAGGTACAGGATACTGCCAAGATTGTCAAGAATTCTATTATCATAACATCATAACATGATTAGACCAAGATCCATCAACCTGGCTCTTTCTTCTTACATTACTAAACAATTGCCACTTGCTTACTATCTAAGACCCATAACCAAGTTAGAACCTAACCATTGATTACAAATTCATCTACATTTGATTGAACCATATCTATATCAATCTCCTTTGGATATCCTTCGGAGTACCGATAGATTATCTTATAAAACATAATCATTTGAGATTGATTTGTAATGATATACAAAATGATATTAGGTTTTAGTCCTGAAATCGTAAAAGATTCCCATGATATGCAAGGGTTTATACTATTAGGTAACAAGGAAAATAATGGGCCGTCGTTAAGGCAGAGAGTTTGCTTACTATTCCCTCATAACCTACCGTGGCAAGATGAATATAAATATTAATATAATTCTATAAATTTATTCTGCTACTAGCATATAAAAAACGCCACATAAATCAGTACAAATAAATAACCATGTCGCTTACTATCCCTGCTACACAAAAAGCTATTCGTATTCACGAACATGGAGGACCGGAAGTTATCAAATATGAACAAATTCCAGTTCCAGAAATATCTGAATCTCAAGTTTTAGTTAAAAATAATTATGCTGGCGTTAATTTTGCTGATACCTATCGACGTAATGGTGCAACTGCTGATTCTTTACCATTAACATTGGGTTATGAAGGTACCGGAGTAGTCGTTAAAGTAGGATCAAAAGTTAGCAAATTTTCAATTGGTGATAAAGTTGCATATATAGGAGCTGGTTATGCTGAGTATACACTACTTGAAGCTGGTAAAGGAATTGTTCAAATTACTACAATTCCTGATGGAATTGATGAAAGACAAATTGAAGGAGGAATAGCTCAGGGTCTTACCGCATTAGGTTTGACAACTCAAGCTATTCCTATTAAAAAAGGTGATTATGTTCTTGTTCATGCTGCTGCTGGTGGTACTGGAGCATTAGTTGTACAATATGCAAAGAAATTTGGAGCTATTGTTATTGGAACAACATCAACAGAAGAGAAAGCAAATTTTGTAAAACAACTTGGTGCTGATTATATCATTAACTATAAAACAGAAGATGTAGTTGCTCGAGTTAAAGAGATTACTAATGGGGTTGGAGTAAGTGGAGTATTTGATGGAATAGGTAAAGATACTTGGAAAATTTCCCTTGATTGTACCACCCGTGGAGGGAAAGTTGCTTATTTTGGTGTATCATCAGGTATTCCACCAAGCATCCCATTCTTTTCAATTGATCGTAATATCAGTATCTCCTTTCCAAGATTCAGTAACTTTTACAGCATGAATGATTCCGAATTTGAACTACTTAGTAAAGAATTTCTCAACGATCTTAAATCAGGAGCGGTTAAACTATATTCTCACAAACATTATAAATTATCGGAAACTTCACAAGCAATAAATGATTTAGAATCAGGAACAACAATTGGTAAGCTAGTTATTGATATAAACTAATATAATTAAACCACCTATGTCGTTGCCTCCGGCGGCCGGGCGCTGCCCGGACCCGTTGTTCCTCGCTCCGCGAGGAATTGAAAATACCCTACGGCTAGGCACACCCGCGCGGAGCGCGGACAACGGGTCCGGGCAGCGCCCGGCCGCCGGAGGCAACAACGTAGGCAGGGATTCATGCAGGAATATGCTTAAATTGCAGCACACATAGTGTGAATGCACACGTGACAGTTAAATAAGGAGGTCAACCTGCCTCACACATATATATGATTATAGAGATTAAATAACTATTATGACTAATTGGAATCAATAAACAGAATTATTTATTACTGTCGCTTTTATTATTTTCAATTATTCTATGACTGATTGGAGATATGAGCCCATGTGACTAGATAGAAAGTCATTCTTGCATGTTCTATGACTGTATATTAACAATTGAATAAAATTCTATAAAAGGACTTTCACTTGAGATCATATTAACAAATTTAACTTTGACAATAAAATCAGATCTTTAAACAAAAGTTGTTTAAAAGGCAGAAAATAGACGACATCAAAATAGAAAGTTAGAAAAGTAAAAAATAGAATTTAAATAGAATTTTTATTTTGATTTTAAAATTTAGTACAGTCGATCTTTAAAAAGAAGTTGTTTGGGTTTAAAAAAGCAGAAGAAGGAAGAAGAAGGAGATCAAAATTAGAGTAAGGATTTGAAGGATTTGAAGATACCAAAGTGATTTCACAAATAGCAACTGATACGACTGAATTGTGAAGTAGTTAAATAGAGATATAGGTATAATATTAGGAAAGTCCAAGTTGAATTAAGGACAATTTTTTTCATTGCAGCCTCATTTATAGCTGGCAATAAGTTCAACACCCAACCTCAAGTATATTTATCACATGGAGGAGCAATTAGAGCAGGCAGTTAGTATTGCACTCCAAGGGAATGCCGATGCCTCTCTCAAACAACAAGTAAGTGTCAAAAACTTCCTCGCGTAGCGAGGAACAACGGGTCCGGGTTTGCGCCCGGCCGCCGGAGGCAGCAGGCACGGTAACGGTAACTAACATCATCCATAGGCTATTGAATACTGTAACCAGGTAAAGAATTCCGAAAATGGATGGCAAATATGTTTAGCAATGTTTACAGGATCTCAAAAGAGATCAGAAGCAGCAAGATTTTTTTCACTACAAGTAATTGATAGTAGATTGACAAGTTTAGGATCAGATGAAATTAAATATATTCGAGATAATTTATATCCATATGTTAGGCAGTTGATGGATGTTAATAATGGGGAGGAATTAGAACCATTTCATATGAGAAATAAATTAGCACAGACTTTGGGATTTTTGTTTATATTAACTTATGCTAATGATTGGCCAAGTTTCTTTGATGATATTCTTTCAATTGCTATTAATCCTATTGGCAATGGAAGAGGGGTTGATATGTATTTGAGGATATTGAAGGTTATTCATGAAGAGATTGGAGATCATTTGATATTAAGAAGTCCAGAAGAGACAAAAAGGAATAATATGTTGAAGGATTTAGTTAGGGAAAGGGCAATGAATAAGTTGGCAAATAGTTGGATGAATATATTGGAGTATTATGGAGGAGCTGGTGAAGGAGAGAAGGGGATTAATGGTGCAATATTGAATTCAACATTAAATGTTATTGGTGGTTGGGTATCCTGGATTGATATTACATTGATTGTTAATCCTAGTTATTTAACGTTGATTTTTAATCAATTAACAAAGGCAGGACAAAGATTAAGTGCTTGTGATACTCTAACAGAGATTATTTCAAAGAAAATGCAACCATCACATAAGTTGGAACTTATTGAATTGTTAAATTTAACCAATGTATTAGCAGAATTGAAGAGTAAATCAGTTATTGATGCAGAATTTGAAGAAAGAATTGCAAAGTTGTGTAATGTAGTTGGATTGGAATTAGTTCATATTACAGATGGTACAACTACAGTAACATCTGGTGCTCCATGTTCTCAACAAGAAATGGATAAAGCAGAACAATTGATGGTTAATTTATTACCAATTATATTGGAATTTTTATCAAATGAATATGATGATACTTCAGTTCAAGTCTTACAATGCTTAAGTGAATATTTACAATTTATTCGTAGAGAAGTTAAAAAGGAAAAGGCAAAGGTTAACGGGAATAATAATATTACTAATAATAATGTTAAGGGGAAATCAATGAGTGTTTCAAATACACCACCACCAGATTCTTCATTTATTCCTCATCAACGTAGAGAAATTGTTTCAATTATGTTGAATAAAATTATCCTTAAAATGGAATATGATAACTCAACTGATTGGACAGGAGGAGAAGATGAAAGCGAAAGTGAATTTTTAGAATTACGTAATAAATTAAAAGTATTACAAGATCAAATAGCAGGAATTGATTCGGATCTTTTCGTGGATGGGATTTCAACAATCATTGGTAAATGTTTCGATGAATCAAGTAATAAATGGCAAACAGTTGAATTAGGATTATATGAATTATCAGCATTTGGTGATTCAATTCGTAATGGATCTATAATGACCACTAAAGGAGTTGAAACAAGGGCTACACAAACATTTTACGAGTTATTTGTTAAAATGATTAATTCAAATGTAATCACAATCAACCATCCATCAATTCAATTATGGTATATGGAATTAGTCAACAGACATTCGCAACTATTCACTGCACAACAACCACAAGTTTTATCAAAAGTATTAGAAGTATTTGTATCTCCATTAGGAGTTCATAATGATAATAAAAAAGTTCAAGTTAGATCATGGTATTTATTTTATAGATTTTTAAAAACTGTAAAGAATATTATTGGTAGTGATATATCTAAAGAGATTTTTACATCATTAGCACCATTATTAGTTATTCGAGCCGAATTACCAAATCTTAATGATAATGATTCGGAAATGTCTGCTGATGCAGCTATTTCTGGAGATGGTATATTTGATGCACAATTATATTTGTTTGAATTATTAGGAATTTTATTCTCTTATAGTGAAGATAATAATCAAACACCACCAACACAAGAATTAATTCAATCCGTATACACTGACATTGAACGTTGTTTAAGTATCAGCAATGGAACAGATACAAGTAATGAACAACAACAAATAATTCTTCAAGTACACCATAATCTTATGGTATTAGGAACATTTGCAAGAGGATTTGATGATACAAATGCTATACGTAAAAATACCAATAAAATGTCAATTCAAAATCTTAAAAGTTCTGCTAATGTTATCCTTGTTGTATTAGAAAGATTATCAAAATTTGAAATCATTCGTGATTCAGCAAGATTTGCATTTTCAAGACTTATACCAATCTTGGGAGTAGAAATTCTTGAAGAAATATCCAAATTAATCAGTGTTTTACTCAACAACTGCAATACTCATGAATTCCCTGACTTTCTTTCATTCCTTGGTCAACTTGTTCACAGTTTCAGAACTCAACAACCAGTATTTGAAATGTTTGGTTCTCTTACCCCACCATTAATCGACAAGGTATTCATCTACCTCAATGAAGATAAAGATAGCAACTCGACCGATGAAGTTATTTTAAAAAGAGAACTTCGCAGATCATATCTTCAATTCATCCTCAACGTTGTCAACAACGGATTCGGATCTATATTTATAATAGGAAACAATTCCACCACAGCATTTGGACCAATAATGGAAAGTCTTTTCCACTATAGTTCTGATTTATCGGATAGTTCATCACAAAAATTAGCAATAGCCACACTTGGAAAGATGATGATTATATGGGGCAGTGGACAAGTTTCCCCTGATCCATATACCCCTACCATCAAGCAATACGGAGAAGGATTAAAAGTACCTGGATTTGATAACCAAACCATTCTTGAACAATATTCACAAACATGTTGGACCTTGCCAACCAAACCAGGTTTTGATAATAAAGATGCACAAATCCGCTTTGTAATTGGAGAATTAGCAACATTACAAAAAATTCTCTATGAACATAAAGGACGAATCTACACAGATCATCTCATCAACTATCTTTCAAACCTCGGTCTCCCATCCAACCTCTGTGAAGAGTATATGGTACAATTATCTCAATTAAAACAAAAAGAATTCAAAAAATTTTTCATTGATTTTATTATTCGAGTCTCTTCATAATATAAATAACATATATTCTTCTTCATCCTAATCAACTTTATGTACATAAAATCGATCGTCATCATAAACCTAGACTCTGCCCCCGGCGGCCGGGCTCTGCCCGGACCCGTTGTTCCTCGCTACGCGAGGAATATCTAATACTAATAGTGCGCAATATCTTATCTTCCTCGCTACGCGAGGAACAACGGGGTCCGGGGCAGCGCCCCGGCCGCCGGAGGCAGAGTGCGGGTGGATAGATATGTTGTTGTTCATTAAAAACTATATACAGAGGGGTGGAATAAATGCAAATTACTTATATGAATCAAGAGCAGCAGTTTCTTCAACAACTCTTTTATGTAATCCTTTTTCAATTTCTTTGCCAATAAATGATTCAATTTCTTTTGTAAATGGTATGGTTGGTTTTTCTGGTAGTGATGAAATTTGTTCAAGAAGTTTAGCAGTTTTAGGATTTTGGGGCATTTTATTTGCACGAACTGAATTCAAATCTTTAGCAGTAACCTTTTCTCCATCTTTGACTCTTCTGAAACGTGAATATGGGTTTCTAATTTGATCGAGTGCTACAAGAGGTACTGGTGGTTCAATTAATGATGTAATAAAATTAGTCTTTTCGTCAACAATATCTGCACTGGTTGCTAACATTTCTTTGCTTTTGGTAACTGGTTCTCCTCTTGGATATGGAATAATTATTGAACTATCGTGTGC
This sequence comes from Sugiyamaella americana, assembly GCA_030583405.1. Lineage (NCBI taxonomy): Eukaryota > Fungi > Ascomycota > Dipodascomycetes > Dipodascales > Trichomonascaceae > Sugiyamaella > Sugiyamaella americana. The sequence goes on along the minus strand of JAJMID010000046.1, from coordinate 64,105 downwards.
TGCTCTTCTAATTTTTCTAACACTATTAGTATAATTATCAAAAAATGTTCCTTCATATTTAATAGAATGAATTGCTACATCTTCTTCTCTACCATCTTCATTTTTAATCTTTGTTACTAATCTTAAATCTTTATAATGGACGGGAATTGGTACGGTTACAAGTGCTTTTGAATGACCTTCGGACCATAATTCTTTTGGTAGTATGAACTTTTCTGATCCACCTAATCCTTCAATCATATAAGAATTACCGTTATCATATACACTTCTAATGATACCGATTTTATTCTTCTCTTCTCCTCTAATCATTTGAACTCTATCTCCAACAACAAATGGTAACTCATCATTCTTTAATCTAGCTGGTTCTTTTACTTGATATTTTGATTGAAATTTAAAGAAAGGAGGAGAAGCCTTTTCCATATTCTTAGTGGCTATGACCTTAGCCATGCCCTTCAGGTCTTTTAAAGTTCTAGAGTATTTTGGATTGACCATTGTCCAATATGATATTTACTATTGATAGTGTTAATTTTCACTTGAGATGATGATTTGAGATGTGAAATTTCAAAATTTCAACTTGGGTAAGGGTTGCGATGTTATATAGTGATAAAATGAACAAGAAGGCTGCTGGAGTGAAGAACAGTGTTGCATTCTATTACCGAGGGCGAGCTAATTTCAAGTGGATTTTAAACAATAAATCTCCTAGATACAATATAAATATTTGTAGATAAATAGAGATAAAAATCTTCAATAAATAAGATAAGTCTATTTTAAAATATAAAAACTAATTAGAATACTGAAATGTCTGAGGTTCGTAAACGATCTACATAGTTATATAGGGGGAGACACTATGCCTCCGGCGGCCGGGCGCTGCCCGGACCCGTTGTTCCTCGCGTAGCGAGGAATTATCTATAACAGGAGATATCTTCTTTTCCGAGCGTAGCTCGGAACAACGGGTCCGGGCAGAGCCCGGCCGCCGGAGGCATGTGTGGGTAGGAGGAGCGTAAAGATTAATTGACAAATAAACAAATAATAATAATAATAATAAACAATAAACAAATCATTATAATAATACATTTTAAACCTTCGTAAAGTTAGCGATCATTACAAATTGCAATGAACTCTTCTTCATTAATTGCTCCATCTTGATCTAAATCAAATTCATCAATCATTGCATGTAATTCCTCGTCATCGAGATTCTCTCCCAATTCTTGAGCAACTCGTTTTAAATCGGCAAAGTTAATTTTACCTTTATTTGTAGTATCAAATAAACTGAATGCTCTTCTAATTTCCTCTAGAGGATCTCTAGCTAAGATTTTAGCAGTCACTAGCTTGTTAGTATGAGTATCTCAAGGTTCTTTTCTTGCCTGGTTTACTTACTAACTTGTGAAAAATCATCGAAATTTATCAACCTTTGTCCTTGTCTATCATGATCTTTGATAATTTGTAATACTTCAGCTTTAGTTGCATCGAATCCTAATGCTCTCATTGCAACCTTTAGTTCGTGATAATCCAGATGTGAATCGTTATCAGTATCAAATACAGAAAACTATAAGGTTAGTGGATGGTTCCATCGGTTGGTGTTTATTTATCACTTACTGCTTCTTTTATTTCAGTTTTTTGTTCATCACTTAGTTCTCTAGCTGTATTAGGAACTGGAGCATTCACTGAAGCTCCTGCTCTATATGGGACATTTTGTTGATTTTGATTTTGATGACCACCTAATGATCCAAATAATGGTCCAGTTCTTCTACGACTTGCCATTGTTGTGTGAGGTATGGTTTAGTGTTTAGTTAGTGAACGTGTAGGTAAGGTGAGTAATTATCTAATTCCGTAACGTCTAATTGAGTCAATGTTTAATTAAAAATATTATCGCGTTGAGTTGGTGGTGTTCAATGAATTTTCAAACTTCAGTACTAATTGTTATGAGAGTGAAATTTGTTTACGCGGTTCGCTATAAACGCGTTTGGTGATAAGCGTTGATCGTTATATTGAGGGTTGTGTGCTATTTAATGGTAGTAGGTTGCATGGGTATTTGGTTATAACGGGTGCAGATTTATTCGGTTAATATCTTTACATAAATAAGAGAAAGAGAGCTAGAGGAATATGATATCAGTTCAATAGTGATATTAAGTTGATATTAAGTAATTATAATTTTATACAATCTGAAATATCTTGTTTGTTTCCACAGTAAACCTCATCTACCCGTAAGTTTGGTATCTTATCTCGTCGGTTAAGTTAAAAGATAATGCATGATTATGCGCTGTTGGGAATAACCTCGAAGTTACGTAACGATCCGAGATGTAGTTATACTATGAGAAGTTGATGATATAAAGTTCTTAAGAGTATTGAGAGCTTTCAAAATTAATTTTAAGCAAGTTAGTTAGTTACAGTTTAATAGTCTATCGCTAAGTATAGTAAGCTAGTACCAGTTATAGATGCTCAACTGGATGAGCTCAATCTGCAGAATGACTCTCATCATAGGCAAGTTTATATAAGCTGATGATGTTTACTATTAAAGCGTGAAAGAACGAAGTAGTAATAATATTATACGCTTATTTAGAGAGGTTAGAAATAATTATCATATATAATATAATATAAATTATATAATTAAAACAGTAACTTAATAAGAAGATTTGAATTTGCTATTATGACTAACCACAGTGATCATTTCTACTTGCGACTATAGGCCAATTTCAGAGTCATCTTCAGGTTCAAGCACTTGTTCAGGTGCTGGATCAGGTATATGTTGATACTCAGAACTTAATTCAGGACCCGGTTCAGGAATTGTTCTATTTCTTTTGCTTAACTAAAGCTTATATATATTCAGTACATATTTTAATTTAAATAATATATGTACATAACCTCTTCATATTATCAGCAAGAGAAGGTTCAATAATGACATACAATAGCAGTTTAAATTTGTGTTTAAACTTATTGAATGGAGCCATATAAACCTAAGAATACATAGAGTGTAGACAATATTATATCTAAATGAGGATATGACTAATTTGTTATATATAATTATGGGCGCACATTGAGAAGACAGAGATAATAAGTACTACTGTACAGAAGAGATTTATTATTTTGAAATAATGAATCAAGCATTGTCATATATATCTAAATAATCTAACTTTATATTAATGGGCCAAAAAGACGGTACACCTAACAAGATAGACACTCCGAACTTTTCCTCGCTTGCGAGGAACAACGGGTCCGGGCAGAGCCCGGCCGCCGGAGGCCGATGGGGAGATGGTTCACGGTTCTCGTATAATTTGATTATCTTACTTTAATGGTTATAGTTCCTTGGCCAATTAATTTGGTTGGAAACCAAACACAAGATTAGATAGTAACCAAAAACGACCAGCTATTGGTATTGGGTGTGTGGGATTTGAGCGAAAGCGATGATATGGTGATGATATGCACAATGAGCGATGGGGGTTTGTAACCCTATAAAGTTACAGTACATAATAGTACTGGATATTGAAGTAGATCAAAGTATTTTGATAAGATTATAATTTATATAAATTCCTGGATAAGGAAAGGAAGGAAAGAAGTAAGAAAGGAGGATAAGAAGGAAAAGTTAGTATATCTAATATGAGATTTATATGATTTAATTTGAGGGTTGACTTTTTATTATTTATTTATCAATTAATGAATTAGAGGTGATATAATTGGGTTAATCTTGTTATTTGATTTGAAGGATCGGTTTGGTTTGATCATTTTTTTTTGAATAATTCATTTTTTAAATTTTGATTTCAATTTTTTTATTTTCAATTTAATTTTCAGCTTTATTTCATTTGTATTTGGTTTTTAATTGTTATATCTCATTTCATCATTATCAGTTATCTTGTAGTTGCCACCAACGCCACTAATGTCCCCAAATCCTGATTTCTCTCAGAAATGGCGGAAACAACAAGCCTGTGATCGATGTAGAAGATTCAAAGTTAGATGTCAATATGAATCTCCTGATGATTTGTCTTGTATAAGATGTACCAAGGCAAATGCTGATTGTAAGAATACTCATTCACCTAATGACAATAGTAAAGTTGGGAATGTATCTAGGAAGAAGCAGAAGGTTAATAATAATGTTAATGTTAATAGTAGTAGTAATAATAATAGTAATGCTACTACATCACCTAATTCAATATCGTCTTATTCAACAAATTCAGCTAGTTCACCTCCTGCTCATTCTTGTGATGATTGTTCAGTACAGAAACGACCGGTTATTAACCATGAGGAAAGGGTGGAAAGAATTAATATCTTGGAAAGAAGAATTCAACATGCAAATGATGAAATCTCAATGTTGAAATCATTAGATTTCTATACTGATAGGGGAATGCTGTTGTCAACTCAATTGAAATTTAAACAGCAACAAGCAAGGAATGAATTATCACCACCATCAATAGCTATTTCAGTTAATCCCCCTATAGTACTTCATCCAAAGGATAATACTGGTGATGGTATATTAACTAAAACCACTTGGTTACCTCCAGTAAGAGTGACTTGTCACAATTGTGTTGATTTAGCAGTAAAATATGGATTCTATACTGAACTTGAATTATTAAATTTTTTCGATTTATATGTTACTGATTTAGCTTTATACATTCCATTTCCTATTGATGATAGATTACCATTCACTGAAATGAAGAAAGTATCGCCATTATTAACTATTGCTGCTGTTACATGTAGTGCAGTTTGTTCGACTATCGACAAAGCAAAAGAACGAATAGCTTACTTAGAAAGAGTAATAGCAGAAGCAATATTCATTGAACGAGATTTATCTCTTGAATTACAAATGGTTTTAATTATGATGACTGTATTTGTATCACCAAAACTTGATCGTCAAGCACCATTCCAATTATTAACTTCATTAGCCGTTTCATTATCACTTGATTTAGGAAGTGATGAAGATATTGAAATATTAAATGATGTTAATAGTGATCCAGAACAAGTAAAGTTGGCATTTAAAAGGACTAGAAGTTATATTTCATTATGTACTTGTATAGCAGGAATGGCACTTAATTCTGCTCGTCAACGTCTTCTTCAAGTAATGTCTCATTGTGAAAGATGTTGTGATGCAATTCTTGCAAGAGCTCCTGATTATGATAAACCAATTGTATATCTTCTTAAAATGATGTTATATTATAATTCATCTATTGAAAAATTAAGAGATCCTTATGAACCATTTTCAAGTTTATTAAATCATTATGAAACTACAAGAGAAGGTTTACAAACATTATTCAATGAATGTGAAGCAACTTGCCTTGAGTGGTTAGATAAACGTTATATTATCCCTATTCGTTCTAGTTTTTATATTCTTTTACAATCTCTAAATGAAGTAATGTTGAGTAGATTAGCAATGTTGGATACAAATGAACCACAATTTCGTCAATTATGGTATAGATTTGCTGAAGAAATTAAGAAAATTGCTCGAGTAATTATTGATGGGTTTTTAGAAGTTTCGAAATTTAATAGTAGAATTCCTAATTTTATGTATTTCCGTCCTCTTCATTCATTAACATCACTCATTCGTCTCCGATTAATATCATGGACTATGAGATTGGATATTGAAATTGATGTTGAAGGAGCATTTAATCTTGTTAAATCTGCTTGGGTTGAATTGAAAAAAACCAGCTTTGTTGCTTTACAATTATATGTCTTTTTATCAAAAGTTGAAACTTGGTTAAATATCAAACTTGGTCATAGCAACCCACAAGATGCTGAATTCATAAAAGCTGCTACTGGTGGGTCAAGGTCTACTATTGATACTCTCTATCGTATAATGAAACAATTCATCACCACCAATGATTCAATGTATTCAAAGAAGAAAAGACAAAATAGTTTACAAAGTTCAGCAGCTACAACATCAAGTCCAACCCCTATTCCACCAGAATCATCACAACCAATCGCTGCTCAACCCGTTCAGCCCATTCAAACATCCCGTTCATTTCCATTATCAAATCCTTTTCAACAAATACCGCCATTAACAATGATGAAACCAAAACAAGAATATGATTCTAATCAAGTACTTATGATGTCCAACACCTCATCAACTATCCCCTTATCACAATCACAACAACTGCCATCCTCCCAACCCCAACAAACATCTCCACAATCACAATCTTCTGGAGGTCTTTCAAGATCAACCACATCAACCACTTTATCAACAAACACCACTACTGCCACCTCCACCTCCACCTCCACCACTAATCCAGCCCCATTTCAAAATTTATTCATACCTCCTTACGATGTAAAAGATCCTCCCGTAGTTGACAATATGCTACCCATGATGTACGTTGACGAAGAATCAACTTTTCCCGGTCAACAAAATGACATCGAATTTCTACTCAAAGAATTATTTAATGAAGTTACTAGTGCAAGTATTTAAGAGAACTTTAATTTGTACATATAATCTATTTCTAATATCTTAATTTATTATCCTCTTCTCTTTCCTTTTGCCTCCGGCGGGTGGGCTCTGCCCAGACCCGTTGCTCCGAGCTACGCTCGGAGAATCAGAATCCCAACCCCGAACGAACCATTAATTTCTCTTTTTACAAGAAAGTTGATCTCATTCATTAATTCTATATATATATATATATTATTCGTTTACGATAACCCCTCATCATTTGTCATTATTTTGTCACAATACTCTCCTTGTTATCTCGTATATATACCGCTTATCCTGCCGTTTCAACAACAGACGTCACTCTACAACCCTACGCACTACAACTACACACCATGATAGATGTTAACAACGTACTAAAATCAACTAAATTACTAATACGTTAAAGATTCTATTACTCACAACCCTTTCCTTAACAAATTCTATCTTCCTTCTTTCTATCTTCTCCCTCCATCTCCACCATAAATATGCAAGTTACCCCTGAGCAGGTTAGGGCAGACACCCTGTAGATCTATTGATGTTGAAGGTGCACGTCCCGGAACAAACTGTATCATGATTAGACCAAATGAGAGTGAATAAGCTATTCGCCTTCATTATGCTATCTTTTGAATAAAGCCAGCAGTTTAAATGAGATATGAAGGAAGAAAATCCATCGCTTAGTATCTAGACATTGACTTAATAGCCGTGCAGCAACCGCTAACCAGAGCATCATCTCGAAGTAAGTTAATCTATAATCACATGATCACCATTATAATCTCAAACTCGCTCAAATACTCAATTGTTATCTTGATTCATCACTTTTTGATTAGAAATTGAGCGTATAGTATTGGGGGAATTGCTTTGCTTTGTTGACGTGGAAAGAGAGAGTGAATTGATTGCGGTGAATATCTGCTGTAAATTTGAATAACAATGTAAGAATACCTGCTTAATGCTACTATTTTGGTGGCTTCGTACTAACATTAATTCTAGGTCCAAGATCGTAAAGGTATGTTTAGATGGAAAAAAGTTAGAGATGGAAATATGTGCTAACGGAGTGATAGCTTTCGATCGCGGGTGTGCGTTCGTTTGAACAGAATGACCGGCAAAGTATTTCATTTGGCGTTCCTTTAACGTTGATTGCTGGGCAAAATGGTACAGGGAAAACAGTAAGTGATTAAATATTCCTCGCAACGCGAGGAACAACGGGTCCGGGCAGAGCCCGGCCGCCGGAGGCAAAGGTAGGGGATGCGCTAACAATGGTAGACGATTATTGAGTGTTTAAGGTATTCAACTACAGGAGATTTACCTCCTAATAGTAGAGGAGGAGCATTTATTAATGATCCAAAAGTTAGTGGGGATAAGGAGGTTTTAGCACAAATCAAATTAGCATTTTTGAATGCTGATAAGAAGCAGATGGTTTCAACTAGAAATATGCAATTGACAGAGAAGAAATCTAGTCGAAGTTTTAAAACGCTGGATGGGTTATTATCAGCTATTGATGAAGAGACAAGGAAATCAGCTACTGTCACTTCAAGATGTACTGATATGGATAAGCTTGTTCCACTTTATTTAGGGGCTTCAAAAGCTGTTTTAGATTATGTTATATTTTGTCATCAGGAGGATAGTTTATGGCCGTTATCGGAGGGTACGGTTGTTAAGAAGAGATTTGATGAGATTTTTCAAGTTTCAAAGTATACTAAGGCGATTGATTTATTGAAAGTTTTAAGGAAGGATAATGCCGTTAATATTAAGTTAGCAGAGAAGGATGTTCAGTATCTAGAACAGGAGAATGAAAGAGCAGAGAAGGCGGAGAGAAGAGCAGATGGGTTGGTGCTGCAGATAGATTTATATAGTGAAGAAGCAGAGGAGTTGAAGGGTAAGATGGAGGTTATTACGATGGAAACTGATGAATTTCTTGAAAAGAATCAGAGGTTTCAGGAGAATATTTATAAATTGCATACTGCAAGGGAGCAGCGAGATCATATTGAAAAGAGTGTTGAAAGATTGAGTGAAGGATTGGAAATGATGGAGGAATCAGAGGAGGATTTGCAAAGGATTCTTGATAATTTCGAATCAAAAGTGGAGGAAAGGAAGAGGGAGAAGGAGAGGTTGCAAGGTGAACACGAAGTTAAGATGGTAAAGTTATCAAGTACTAGAAGGAAGTTTAATGAATTGCAAGTTAAGCAGGGGCAATTGAATGGAGAAACGGAGAGTCAATTGGAAAGATTAAGAGAGAGAAGGGAGTTTATTATTGAAAAAAGTGAAGAATTAGATATGATGGATGTTTATGATGAAGCAAAGGGAGAAGGTGATGATTATGATTTAAGTAAGGATGGTAAAAGTACTGATGATAGCTATGTTTTAAAATTTACAAAGAATATTGAACGTAGGATTAAACGGTTAGAATCTGAACAAGAATCTATTCGTTTAAAAGGATCAGAAAGAGAAAATGAAATTTCAATGAAAATTCAGGATTTAAGTACAAAGAAGTTAAGATTAGAACAAAAGAAGTTATCAAGTTCAGATTCAGTGAAGTTGTATGAAGATGAAATAGATGAGTTGCAGAATTCATTATCTAGTATTAAAGTAGATGAAGGAACAATTGAATTTGAAAAATCATTATTAAATGATATTGAAAAGAAGCTTGAATTTCAACAAGAGAAATTTAATGAAGTTGAAAGAGATGATGAATTATCAAGGAATAAGTTAGAGTTAGTTTCCATTGAAGAAGATATTGAATTGAATAATTCAAATCTAGTTGCTTCAAACCAATATGCTGATGATAGAGCTAAATTACAGTTACTTAAAGATGATTTAATTAAACGAGATACTGGATTGAAATTAGCAATTGAAAAGAATAATGATAATTTTGAGCGAGTGATTGGCAAAAAGATTAATGTTGAAACGATTGAAGTTGATTTACAAACTGCTATTAGTAGAGTTTCAAAATCTGTTGATATGCAAGCGGAATTATTGGAAGCATCACAAGCAGCAGTTTCTAAAACTCAAACTACTATAGATTTATCAAAGAAGGAAATTGAAGATAAAGAAGAGGAAGTGAAAGAGTTGAGAGAGGAAGTAGGTGAAGTGTTTAATTCATTTTATGAAGGAGATACTGATCCAGTTGTTGAATATGAAAGTTTAGTATCTGAATTAGACAATGATCTTACTACTGCTATACGAGCTGTTGAAGGTAGTTCGTTTATGGCAGGATATTTTAAACAAGCAAAATTTCAAGCAGAAGCACAGAATATTTGTTTTCTTTGTGAACGGAGATTTGAATCAAAACAAGATAGAATAAAATTTATTGAAGAAGTGGTTAAAAAGGAAAATAATTTACCAGTTTCTGATGAAGATTTAAAAGAAGATTTTAAATTAGCACAAGCAAATCTTGATCAAGCACATAAAATAGGACCAGCAGTAAAAAGAATTCGATCAATTGGTTTAACAGAAATTCCAAATAAACGTGAAGAGCTAGTAAGGTTACGACAAACGCTGGAAACAGAAATTAATGAAAAGCAACGTAAATTAGAACAATTGGATTTGCTTAAATCCGACCTTAAAGAAGTTGAATCATTAAGATCAATTGTATCAGATATATCTTCTAATTTTGCAATGACAAATCAATTAAAAATCCAAATTGAAAATCAAGAAAAGAAGTTTCCAATTGATGGTAATGAGACAAATATGAAAAGTGCTAGTGAAATCCATCAAATTCTTGCTGATTTGAATAATAAAGCAAAGGTGATTAAATCAGAGATTACAAGGCTACAAAGTAATAAAGAAAAGTTACTAGCAGATATTAATCTAATTAAAGAAAATATAAGTAATAAGAAATTGGAATTAAATAAAATGGAATCATTATTAACAGAAAAGGCAAATAAATTACAAAGAATCTCATCCATAAGAGATAATATATCCATTGCTAGGAAAGAAATCACTTCTGCTAATGAAAATCTTGATAAATTAATTCCTCAATTAAAAGAAAAAGAACAAGAATTAATAAATGCAAAACTCGAATCAACAACTTTAGAAAAGGATTTAAATAATAAATTCACTCAAGTTAATCAAATCAATATGGAAATTAATCGTCTTAACAAAGTAATTGATGAATATATAGATAAAAGGATATATTTACAACTACAAGAATGTTTAAAATCTATAAAACAACATGAACAAGAAACAACCACTATTGAACAAGAAATAAATCAAATCACCTCCTCAATCTCTCAAGAAGAAAAAGCACTGCTCGACATGAAAGGATATGAAAGACAAGTTCAAGATAACATTGAAATTCGTAAACTAACCACCAAACTTACTGACCTTCAAGTTATGATTATTGAACTTGAAAGTCATGATGCTGAACGAAATAAAGAAAAGTATGAAAAGGAAATGACTCGATTAAGAAATCAATATGCAGTTTTAAATTCAAAATATTCAAGTAAAATTGGTGAAATTAAACAACTCGATGATCAATTAAAAACAATTAATGAAGAATTACAAACTGAATTCCTTAATGTTAAACAAAAGTATCGACAATCAATCGTTAATTTAGAAACAAGAAAAATTGGTAATGAGGATTTAATAAAATATAGTAAAGCTATGGATGGAGCAATTATGCAATATCATTCCGAAAAAATGCAAGAAATTAATACTATCATAGATGAGCTATGGAAGAAAACATACACCGGAACCGATGTAGATGCAATCATGATTAGATCTGAACATGAAACCGCTAAAGGGAATCGTACTTACAACTATAGAGTATGCATGGTCAAAGATGATGCAGAATTAGATATGAGAGGTAGATGTAGTGCAGGTCAAAAAGTATTAGCATGTATTATTATTAGGTTAGCATTAGCAGAATGTTTTGGATCAAAATGTGGAATCATCGCCCTTGATGAACCAACAACAAATCTTGATCAAAAAAATTGTGAAGCATTAGCAAAATCTCTCAGTCAAATCATTGAATCACGAAGAGGACAAGAAAATTTTCAATTAATTGTCATCACTCATGATCAAACATTTATTTCTCATATGAATGCTTCTGCTTATACTGATAAATTTTTTCAAGTTAGTCGTAGTGCAACTCAAGGATCTAAAATTGAATGTTTACCAATAACTCAAATATCTTATAATTAATCTATTCCAACTCCTCCTTCTTCTCTCCCTCTTTGCCTCCGGCGGCCGGGCGCTGCCCGGGCCCGTTTGCCCGCTTCGCGGGAAGATAACGCGTATGTATCTTATGTTTCAACTCCTCCTCCCCTCTCTTTGCCTCCGACGGCCGGGGCGCTGCCCGGAACCATTTCCTATATCTCAGTGAAATGTTTGATAATAAATATTTATATAATGGAACGGTTCGATTTTAATGTTAAATAAAAGATCTAGCTTAGTGTTTTATATATAGTATATATTAAAAGATATGAATTTATTTATAAGTTAGAAATATGTAGCGAAGATGTAAAGATATTTATGGTTGAATTGTCGAATGGTCTAGGTGAAGATGAAATGACAGTTTCAGCATTACGTATAATTAGGATGATGGCCAAGGTATAATGGTGGGATTAGAAGTAGTATTAATGAATAAATTAGTGACCAATTTGATAAACTTTAAAAGGAAGGAGCAGTTTCACCAAAGAGTGATGAGGTTTATTATGAATGTAGGAATTCATAGAAGTACTATTACTGCTCATTCACTGCAAAACCAGTACAATCGTGTTAATAACCTTCTTTGTACCTCAGTCAATCATATCTAATATAAATTCAATGAATCCTACTTTTTGAGATAAGTTTTGTATCTTATGAATTTCCAAGCGAAGCGAGGAACAACGGTTCAGGGCAGAGCCCGGCCGCCGGAGGCATGTAATTAGAATAAGAATAAAAATATTTACGGCGTAATAAAGAGGATTTAGGAATTAGTTATAATAAGAATATACATTTATTACATAAACAGAGGAGGTTATAAAAATTAGCCAGAATAAGAATATCCATTTATTACCAGCGATGGATTTGATGATGTTGTCGATTTAGTAGTTGATACATGGGAATGCGAACTGTTGTTTCATTAATTTAAATAATGCTTTTGATAAGTGAAATGAAAATCATAATAATTATGTGATTGAGGTGAATAAGGATCCGAATGTACAATGGATATTAAAGTCTATTTGATCGATGAAGACTGGAGTTATTAACTGGTTGAAATGAAGAAGCATTTGAATGTACACTAGAAAATGGATTGTAATTATTAACTGGTTGAAATGGAGAAGCATTTGATTGTACACTAGAAAATGGATTGTAGTTATTACTTGGTTGAAATGGATTGCAGTTATTAACTGGTTGAAATGGATTGCAGTTATTACTTGGTTGAAATGGATTGTAGTTATTAACTGGTTGAAATGGACTGTAGTTATTAACTGGTTGAAATGGATTGTAGTTATTAACTGGTTGAAATGGATCGCAGTTATTAACTGGTTGAAATGGATTGCAGTTATTACTTGGTTGAAATGGATTGTAGTTATTAACTGGTTGGAATGGATTGCAGTTATTAACTGGTTGAAATGGAGAAGCATTTGAATGTACACTGGAAAATGGATTGTAATTATTAACTGCTTGAAATGGAGAAGCATTTGAATGTACATTGGAAAATGGACTGTAATTTTCCATTAATTGGGTGATATCGTCTACGGGAGTACCAGATTTATATGATCTAACAATATCATAGAAAGAATGAACAAGGTGGTATTTAGTAGAAGAAGATCCCTTTCTTCTAGAAGGATATAAACGATACGAACGATACGAGCGAGATGGATGATGTACAACTACATT
>JAJMID010000046.1:0-50801 GCA_030583405.1 Sugiyamaella americana | reverse complement strand
GTAGAAAGAGCTCGTTGACGAGTTTTAAGGTGAAGTTCTCGATAATAAAGATTTTTGAAGTAAAGTTGACGTGCTTCGAAGCGAGCTGCTTGGAGTTGAAGCTCACGTCTGTGTTCACGGAGTTTTCTGTTAACTTCAAGGCGCATTTCATGATAATTGATTCTATCAGGAGAATTAGAATCAGCTTCTGAGAGTTGTTGTTTTTTATTTGATTTGAATGAGATATTTCTGTATTCTGGTGGGCGTAATCTGTACTCTGAGTTTTCGTTTGCACATCTTATTAACTTATCATGGTATTGTTGTAGTTTTTGTTTAGCAAATGGATCAGGTTCATCACTTGAAAAGGTAAATATGGTTCCAAAGCCAACATAGGCTTCGAAAAGGATCATGTACCATAAGATGATTATAGCAGCTACAATCATAAGAAAGATGTCAAGGTAAAACATATTGTTCAGAATATTAATAATTTTAACTTGAATAAATAATCTTCTAAAATTACTTCTGAAAAAATATTAAAAAGAGAAAACAGAAAGTAATAAATGGGGACATCATCAATTCTTTATAATAGTTGATATTTCTTATGGGATCAAGTTGAGTGACCTTGCATAGGGTAGAGAGTGACCTTGCATAAGGTAGAACATTCCCCATAAGTTTTCGAGAAAATTAAATATTTAGAGAGGAGAAGAGTGACGTCAGGCTGGGCAATGCTAAGTGAATAGTAATTACTCCATAACTTTGATTATACATTCAAAGGATGGTTATTGGAATTCCGAATAGTATAGAAGTTAAGACAAAGTTGAATGCAGGGACCAGCTCCTGCATAATAATAGTCGCATACCAAAATCTTCAGGTCAGATTGAAGTAAGATATCCCCGATTATTTCAAGACAAATCATATTTAGTAAAGAGGTCAATAGCTTTAGAATAAACGAGATATTGCTATCCCACAGCTCTATTCCGGCTGCTTTCAATCAATATCTGATATGAAAGCTATACTATCATTGAACCATTAATTATTCGATTAAATCGTTGATTACATGAACAATTCAGCAGTAATTACTATTGAATCATGAACAGCACCTCCAACTAATTAAAATTAAAACTAACTACAGGTTTATTGTGATTATACTTTAACCATTAAAATTTAATTCAATTGATCATTCTGTTGTTAAAATTCGACCGCTAAATATATTTCAGAGCCTTAGTTCAATCTCCCCCATATATAAATACACTCGATACATTCTTATTTCCGGACTGAGATAAGGCTCTTCCTTATCCTTACCATAAGATTTAAAGAAATCTAAAGAAAGTAGTTTATATACACTTTAAATAATCCGTTGAACCTCATTCTTAGTTCTGTTCTTTGGAGCTTTGTATTCATGCAATCATTAAGGTTTGTAAACATCAGAATCGATCAGAATCATTTATTGTCAGTTGATTATGCTACAATTACCGCAGAAGCGAATTTCAATAACCCAATACATATGTAAAAAATGTCTTGATTGATACTTAAAAACTAAAGAGATATATTGGTACCCACCAATATCAATAAGTTATCAAGCAACAAACGCTTGTAATATTATTTTAAGCTAATATTATTATCATTCGATTACTGAAGCAATTATCTATAGAATGAGCCTATTTGCAACCTGTTTCACCAAGTAATTATTACCTTATTCTAACCAACCACTTGATATTGCATTTTGCTGATCTAATTTTTTATCTTAAATCACTACAACTAAAAATATTTTGTTAATATTACTATTAATCAAATTCTAAAAGAATTCTCTATAGAATTAGCTTATTTTCAACAGGATTCATTTCAGAATTACTTAATTCTCATGCACATTTTGATTTTGCAATTTGCTGTCTCATTGTTACTTCCCCTCCCTTGCAAACAATGCCAAGTTGATATTACTATCAATCAAGTTCTAAAAGAATTGTCTATAATGATATAATTTTTGAAAGATTTCATTATGAAATTACCTAATTCTTTCTAATCAAAATTTTGAACCTGCATTTTGTTGACCTTACGTTTTATCTTAATGCACCGTAATAAACCACTCAGTTAAGATTGGTATCAATCGAGTGCTTAATCAATTCTCTACAAGATAACATTTTTATATGGTTACCTATAACTATCCGCTTATATTGCACCTCCGATTTCTCGGAATAGAGATCCGGCGGACCTCGTATTCTGCGCCCCTGCCCACATGGAACTCTATCACGCACCACCCTAACCCTACATATTATTTGTTTACATTCTGATTCAAGATATAAATCTGATTGTCATCGCGATTTGTTTAACCTTTTTACTAGCCAAATCAACACAAAATGTCTAGTTTTTTTCAAACTTTGTAAGTAACGAAAATGCACCACACACTACTCCTTCACTATAATCTAACACCCATATAGAAGTAACGTTCGTACAACACGTAATTTCAAATCAAAACCAAATGGACAAAGCCAAGTTCAGTATCTTCGTCAATATGCAGAATCAACTCTTGGAGCAGGCTCCCTTAGACAAGCAGTTAAATTACCAGAAGGTGAAGATGTAAATGAATGGATAGCAGTTCATATAGTTGACTTTTTCAATCAAGTTAATATGTTATATGGTACTATTACTGAATTCTGTTCTCCAATCACATGCCCAAAAATGAATGCTACTAGCGAATATGAATATCTTTGGCAAGATTCAAACAATCCAAAATATAAATCACCAACCAAAGTGAATGCACCTGAATATATTGAAAACCTTATGACTTGGGTCCAAGGATACTTTAATAATGAATTATATTTTCCTACTAAAATTGGTGTACCATTTGCAAAAGGAGCAAGAGATACTTTTAAAAATATATTAAAAAGATTATTTCGTGTATATGCTCATATTTATTGTCATCATTTTGATCAAATAACAGAATTAGGTATGCAACCTCATTTAAATACATCACTTAAACATTTTGTTCTCTTCTGTAATGAATTCAGTCTTGTTAGTGATTATGGTCCATTACAAGAGCTTATTCAAATTATGCTTGATGATGATAAAAAATAATTCACTCTTCTCCTCCCCCCTTTATATTATTTATTACATTTATTCTTTTCCCACGTTTTCTGCCTCCGGCGGCCGGGCGCTGCCCGGACCCGTTGTTCCGCGCTCCGCGCGGAGTATAAGTATAAAAGCTCTGATAGGATTATATTTATTCCCTGCGAAGCGGGGACAACGGGTCTGGGCAGCGCCCGGCCGCCGGAGGCACTGTGGGGAGGGCGATATGGGTTAGGGTGATATCATGATAGTGAAATTTATTTTGGTGTTAGAGCTAAGACAGAGAGAGGAAAAGGGAATTTTTGAGAACCAATTGAAATTTTTTCTTTCATTTCTTTGTTCTTTTAGTTTTTGCCTTAGAGAGTTGGATCGTGTGGTTTATTCTGGAAGAAGTCGATTGTTATATAATAATTGCTAAGATTATTTCATTGTGTGCTGGGTGTTAGTTGAAACTTCATTGTCTTAAGTACTGTTGGTCGATTTCAAATCATAAGGAAATTAATTTTTTTTAGTTGATTAATACTTAGATTTCTTGGTTAATATGAGAGTTGGTACTCTTGGTTGGGATGTTCTTGTAGCAATATTTGTTATTTTGGCAATTATTGCTGGAGTTGTCTTCTATTTGGGTTTAAGATATTATGCTTTCTCAACTGGTCAAAGGTTAAGAACTCCTCCTGATGGTTGGAAAGAATATCTTGAACAAGCAATTGATACTGGTGCTAGTTTACCTTCTTTCCGTGAAAAGGCTGGTACTATTAGACGACAATTGATTTTAGCTGGTTCAAATGCTTCTTATTATACTAATATTTTACCATTATCTATTGCTAAGTTACCCAAAAAGGCATTGAATATTAAATATGATGAAAAGGGCAATCGTATTGGTCGTAAAACTATTTTTGGTTTCTTTCATCCTTTTGCTAATGCTGGTGGTGGTGGTGAAAGAGTGTTATGGGCTGCTGTTAAGCAAACGTTGGAGAATAATGATCGTAGTGTTTGTGCCATTTATGTTGGTGCTGAAGAAAATGTCATTCCAAGTATTATTTTAACTAGAGTTTCTGAAAGATTCGGTATTGATTTAGATGAATCAAGAGTTGTATTTATCTTTTTGACTAAACGAAGACTTGTTGAAGATTCATTTTGGACAAGATTTACTTTAATTGGTCAAGCTATTGGTTCAATCTTTTTAGCTTCTGAAGCAATTAATTTATTAGTTCCCGATGTTTTTGTTGATACTATGGGCTATCCTTTTACTTATCCATTTATTCATTGGATTCTTAATATTCCTATTTGTGCTTATGTTCATTATCCATTTATTTCTAGTGATATGTTTAAAAAGATTTCCTTGTTTTCTTTTAAGAATGTTTATTGGAGATTATTATCACTTGCTTATACATTTGTTGGTTCTTATGCTACTATTGTTGCTACTAATTCAACTTGGACAAATAATCATATTAAGAAGATTTGGTGGATGAATAAACAAGAACATTTGAAGATTGTTTATCCACCATGTGCAACTCAAGATTTTGAAGCACCTAGTGAAGATGCTAAACGAAGTCCTGTTGCTGTTTATATTGGTCAATTTAGACCAGAAAAGAGACATGATTTACTTATTAAAGAATTTGCTCAAGTTCTTAAACAACATAATGATGATAATGGTTCAGTTGCTACAAGACCACATTTGATTTTATTAGGGTCAGTAAGAAATGATGTAGATAAATCAAAAGTTTATTCTTTACGTTTATTAGCTCGTGAATTAGAATTAACTGATGATAATATTACCTTTGTATTGGATGCACCATGGGAGAATGTAAAGGCAATCTTACAATCTGCTAGTATTGGAGTTAATGCAATGTGGAATGAACATTTTGGTATGGGAGTTGTTGAATATATGGCTGCTGGTTTAATTCCTGTTGTACATGATTCTGCTGGCCCAAAACTTGATATTGTTAAAGATGAAGAAGGAACTCCAGGGTTCTTATTTAAAAGTGAAACAGATCCTGATTATAGTGAAGAGGATAAGAAATCCGATACTTTATCTGAAGCATTAACTAAAGCATTTAATTTATCAGATAAAGAAGCGTTTGAATTACGTACCAGAGCTTATAATAAAGCACAATCATTTTCTGATGAAGTATTTGCAAAAGCATGGGATGTTAGAATAAATATTTTACTTAAATTAGAAAGAATTCGTCAAAAGAAGAGAATGTTAGGAGGTAGATATGATTAAGGGGAGACGGAAAGAGGGAAATAAGGAAGGTATATGATTAAGCGTAGTACAAGACTATAAAACCTATAAGTAAAAAAACTCAATTTAATGTATAATAATATATTTTTTTTACGTAATTGTTACAATAAAATCAACTAAAGCTAAAAAACTAAACCTAAAAGTTACCTATCATCAGCTCCTCCGGTGGTTGATGGTAATCCATCAGTGAAAAACAATGGTGGTGGTTCATTACTATCTCCATTAACATTAGTAAGCGGCTTTAATTCATCAGTTGTACCATACGATCCAGTTGGTTTTCTTGAAAGTGGACGTTGTCTTTGTGAAGCAACTGAACTTCTTCTTCTTGATATTAAAACATCTGGTTCAATTTCATTTTCATCAGGATGGCGGGCAACACCAATACCAATACCATCTTCTTCTTTATGTCTTGTTTCAGTTAATCTTCGTTCAATTTCAACAGGAATTTCAGTACCAACTGGTTGAAAGTCTCTATCTTTTGGTAAAGTTGCTGCGGAATGAGTAAGATCATATGAAAATACTGATGTTTGATCATCAACTGCTGTATCTGATGTATTGGGTAAATCAGACGGAACTATAAAAGTAGCTGCTTCACGATGAAGAGTTTCTTCATCAATTGCTTTATCAGCATCAACTTTATGTTCAAGATTTACTTCACTAGGGAATCTTCCCCTATTAGGACGTTCTTCATAAACACTATTATCGACTGTTTGAGTACCATCATCTTGTCGTTCACTTTCTTCTTGATATGGTTCTCCATTAGAGGTAACCCCAGATGTATCTGAAGGAACTGGTGAAGATATTGGTTTAACTACTGGGATGTAGGTATCACCATTTTCATCAATTTGAGGAGTATGAGATCGAATAGAAGAAGCATGGGTGTTGTGGGAACGATGAGAATGATGAGAATGATGAGAATGTTGATCATGTGACTTTGCTAAAAGAGAAGTACCAGCAAGTGCACCGGCAAGTGCCCCTCCAGCAGCAGCAGCACCAGCTATACCAGCAGCACCTACACCACCAGCAGCACCAGCAGCAGCACTACCTGCACCCGCTATACCTTCTCCCTCTCCAATACCTCTATCAATTATACTACCACCTACACTTGCACCAGTAAATGATCCTCCTGGTGTTGAAGTTGCTAATACCACTGGTGCTGCTACTGGTACATTCTTAAATAACTTTTGTACTCTTTCAACTGGTGAAGATAAACTTGTTAAATCAGAAATATCTTTATACCATTCCTCCATCTTCTCCTTTGATTCAGCTCTAAATACCCAATTATGTCCTCGATTAGATGAATTACCAGATTGTTTAGCATTTAGAATAAATTTATGTGAATGACTACTACTTGATTTTGGATCATGAGTAATTTGACAATCATCCAACGACAATGACATTACCGGATATGGATCATGTTTCCTATCATTTGATTTAAATTCATGTAAAAATGATGGAGTTAAAACATACCAAGCACGAGAATATGACTTTAAATACTTTGAACGACGTTCTAAATATCCAGTACGAAGTTCACTTGCTAAATTATTGTCTTGATATTTATATTTAACTTCTTCAATTCTTCTTGGTTTTAAATTTGGATCAACAAAATTCTCATCTCGTTTAATAAATGAATTCCATTCTTCAGCAGGATCTTTAGATACATAACCATTAACAATTTTATTCACTAATAATTCATTAATATTTTGTCCTTGTAAACCAAATAACTTTGCAAATACTGATAATGCTTGTTGAACCTCTTGAGCTACAACCTTTTCCAATTCTTGACCAGACCCTTGTAGATTCAAAAATGCTTCTAATAAGTAATTTTCTTCATTGACTTGTCTATTAATCTGTTTTTCAAGATTGGGTTTTAAAAGATAAGGATCATGTTTTGCTGATAAACTAGAAGGATTTGTTGATATAACTTCAATTGCATTAACATAAGCTCTATAATCTCTATCAGTATTTGCTTGTTCTTTAGAAACAGAATTTCTAAAATCACTAGATAAATTCTTAATTTCTTTAATTTTAACTAGTAAATCCCTACGTAAATCTTCTAATCTTGGAATTAAATTTTGGGTTAGTTCTTTTGAAGTTCTTGATGCTGCTGCTGCTTGTGACCGATGAAACTGAATTAAATTAGCTGGTACATCACCAATTGATTGATTACCATAGGATAAAAACATTCTATCTTCATGATCAGGGAAATCACTTGGTGAATATTTTTGTTTTTCAGAAACTGAAACTGGTGGTCTTATACTGCCATTAGTACCACTTACTGGTTCAGAACTACCATCATCAAAAAACGGAATATTAATAGCATGACCAAGTCGAACATTTTGACGAATAACTTCATCTTGAACAGTAGCAACTTCTCTAAAATAAACATTCAAAGCCCGAATAATTTTTCTCCAAGTAGCAAATCTAGCAGCCAACACATCAGTTGGCTGAGCATTCATAGGAATAGATTTTAAATATAAATTAGCATCCATGATGGGAGTTTAAGTAGATGTTAAACTGTAACTGTAACTTTTGTATGATAACTTCTTTGCAATTAATCACTTACAATGAATAATCCAAATTTCACCTTCTCCTTATCTTTAACCTCTTTATCTCCTTAATACCTCTCTTTCAATTACCACTTCAATCGTTACTCCACTCTACAATTCTCTTTATAACTCTTTTCAATTTCAACCTTTTACCCTTATCAACAAAGACTACCTTCAATTGCGTTATCTATAGAAATATAAATATATTTATCACAATAATGACCTTTGTGTATTTCTTACTCTATTCATAAATTCCACCAACTCAATCACTTTATCACCTCAATTTCTCTAAATAAATCAAGAAAATGAAACAAATAAAAAAAAATGAGATTCAACCTTCCAATCTCTTTAAATAATCTAAAATGACCAAAACATCCAACAGTCCAACCACAGAATTAACTAACAAAGTAAAATAAGGCGGAGGATTCAAGCCGCTTCTATGCACTTTACCTGCATGTTTCCAAAGTTATTTATGCGGTTTAGGGACCAGCCTTGCTTTGTTATGACGTCAAATTTATTGTTATTCGATCTGGGGTCGTGCCTGCCTGTGGTGGTTGCCTCCGGCGGCCGGGCTCTGCCCGGACCCGTTGTTCCTCGCGAAGCGAGGAAATTGAGCGTGGGTGGTGGGAGGTTTGCGTGGGGTTTTTGTTTGATCGGGTGTGTCGGGATCAGAAACGAAAACTATGGGAGACGACGCTAACGTGAGCCTTGTACGTTAGTTTATTACTATCGAGGAGGTTCCTGAGATGATGTGCGGCGTGCGTGATTGTTCAGGTTTAATTCTTAACTCTAACTTAACGCTAGATTGTGTCTGCCCACCACTGTTACCATATCTTATGTACGTTTCAGCTTATAAAATAAGTTAAAGTAGCCAAATGTTTCGAATTACTATTAACAACTCGAGGTTGTCAATACTTGACAGTAACAAAATATATCTCAACTAAGTTGCTTTTAGAAATTACATGACAGTTAGCTAATGAACTAACATGCCCCGATTCCATTTAAGCGAATATTGCTGGAACTAATCCGTCCTTGTTTGAACCGACCCACCCAAATCCAACTGAATATCGCCCATTGTAGAATAAACTAACCACCATTTTCAGCAGCTTACTTGCATTGTTGGTTACGGTTTTATCAACAACCGCCCGCCGTACCGTCGATCAGCCTCCCTGCCAGGCAGGCAGGCAACCAGCCAGCCAGCCCCGTTGACGAGAGATCGACAGGGTCCTCGTTAGTTAGGTAGGTCCATATAAATTAAGGTTATCTTATCGCATCGATAATCAACCGTTATCTGAAACCCAAACACCCTCTCACCCCTTCTCCTCGCTTCGCGAGGAGCCATGGGTCCGGGCAGAGCCCGGCCGCCGGAGGCACAGGAACCCGTTTCCCCATACAAAAAACCTAACGAACGAATCATGTATTTTTAAATTTTAGGAAGTTTAAGACTTTTACTAATCATAGCACTACCACTAAGAATGAATAAAATAATAATTGGATGAACTTCAATAATAGAATCCTTAAAAAGGATACCAAATGGAAGATTTTCATGAATCAAATCTTGGGACCACCAATAAAACATTACAAGTATAAGAGAAAGGGTGGTAGGAATAGGAGTTCCTTCAAAATATTTGGATTTTCCACTACTATCTTTTGGAATATGAGATACAGTTACATTAAATCTTGCAAGACGAGTTAATCCACACATAACAAAAATCGTTAATAAAATAGTATCAACAGTCGTTTGAAACCCAATTGAAAATGCAACAATTGCTGGAGCAACCCCAAATGATATTAAATCGGCTAGAGAATCTAATTCTTGTCCCATTAAACTACTTTTATGTCTCCATCTTGCAACTCTACCATCCATAAAATCAAAAAATAATCCTAAAGGAACAAACCACATTGCACGAATAAGATAATGATTTTGACTGTATCCAGATGCAATATATCTAATTGAGGAAATTATACTATTAAAACCACAATATCCATTAAGAAGAGTAATGAAATCTGCCATATGAAGGTTTCGAACTAATGAAAAATGACGATTATCACTTTTAAACGCTTGAAAGTCTTTTTCATCTATAATGAGAGGTGTTAGTTGTTGCCTCCGGCGGCCGGGCGCTGCCCGGACCCGTTGTTCCTCGCAAGCGAGGAATTGAGGGTGGTGAAAAGGAAGACCAGCAATGGTGAGTGAGTTGCGGATAAAAACAGTACGACTACTAACCTGCTTGTGGAGGAGAAGGAGAAGGAGAGAAGAATGAACTCCTTCTTCTTATTACATTTGATTCTTGAGATTGTTGTGACATGATAATTTAACAATGATGATTACCCAGCGAATCTTGGCCTTTATAAACTACTAGTGAACCGAAGAACCTTGAAAATAATCCTGTTCGCGATCTGCGGATAAATATGAATCTTTCTATTTCCTGTGTTTAAAAATAAATTGTGCATTTGAAGGAGTATACATTGCTCGCTAATTTAACAAACAATGCGGCTTTTACACTATACGGCTTGTAATAGCATGTGAAAGTTATTGCCTCCGGCGGCCGGGCGCTGCCCGGACCCGTTGTTCCTCGCGCAGCGAGGAAAGAAAGTTAAAGACCTGTACAGTACACACACAGAGTACAGATGTTATTGCCATTCCTCGCGAAGCGAGGAACAACTGGTCCGGGCAGCGCCCGGCCGCCGGAGGCAGGGGAGGGATAGGATAGAAGTAATTGGCCGTAAAATAACAATAAAATAAAAAACAAATAATATAAAAAAAAAGATGGGAAATTCTATGATGATTGATGAAAGGAAGGTGGGGAGGAGGGGGAATTTAGTAGTGATAAAACAGATTGTTCATGCTCGAAATGGAGGAAAGGCGAGAATCTGAGTAGGTGGTTAATAGTGGTAATACAAATAGATAAAATCGTTAGATGGGAAAATGCAATTATAATTTTTTTTTTTGTTTGAGATATCTTTTTTTAATATTTTTCTTTGGAATAATCTTTTTTTTATAGTTCTCATTCATTTTTTTTTTTTTGTTATATTGTTTATGCATCATCATCAGGATTGGCTACTCGTAAGATTTTGCGACTATAGTCTCTAGCATCTGCTAAACTACCTACTGAGATACGACGTTCTCCAAGCATGACGGGGTTTAGTCGTTGATCAACTTGAAATGGTGGTACACCGGAGGTTGGTGGTGTTGGACCAAATGGAAGGTCGTTTCTTACTCCAAATGGTTCTTTAAATCTATCTGGTGATGTTGATGGCGAGTAATGATCATAAGCTGAACGACGCTTTTTGAGGAAAACTAAAGTACCACCAATAATACCTAATGCTGCTATAACACCAATTACTATACCAGCTATTGCTCCCCCAGAAATCCCCTTTGCTTTGTGTGGTTCACCTGTTGGTGTATGAGTAGCAGAATTTGTACTTGAAGATGAAGAAGATGACGATGTGGAGGAGGAAGAAGATGGCGAGGAACTAGATAATGGACTAGATGCTGTGGATGTTGATGATGATGTGGATGGATCAGAACTTGATGATGATGATGGTGATGATGATGATGTACCTGTACTGGTTGAACTTGGTTGGGTACTTGATGGTAATGTTGATGATGAACTATCTCCATTACTTTCGACATTTGCACCAATAATTGTATATACTGAAAATGCTTCTGCTCCTCCACACATGGTTGTTCCATATCCGGTACAATTAACATTACAATTATTTTCAGAAACTTTTGCACTACTTGCTGGTAAACTATCTCCACAATAACATGTATCTCCTCCATGAAGTCCATATACGGAATTACCTAAATTTTTACAATGTCCTGAACAATATCCTGTTGATTGCCATGTATAAGCTCCAATGCTTTTAAATCCACTAACTGAATTAAAACATCCTATATATGTATCTCCATAACATAATTTTATACTTAATAGTAAAAATAATAAAAATGGAATAATATTCGTTGTTTTGTTCATTTTTTATACTTGTGATCTTCTATTTGCTTTGGTTAGTTTTGTTGTTTCTGCCTCCGGCGGCCGGGCGCTGCCCGGACCCGTTGTTGTTCGCTACGCGAACTGTGTGTTGTTAAGCGGTACTTACTATGTAATGTTTTTTGCTATTTGTCGTTCGTTATTCAGGTTGAATCTCGTTGCTTGAGCTGTTTGACGTGTGCAAATATTCTTAGATTGCTGTACTCTTAACTTCTTTCGCGTACTTCTATATCTCTTCAATACCTGCTAAGCTATTGGTGTATTTGTCTCTCTCTTGATAAGATCAGTCGTGATACAATATTGATGACCAGATCTAGAGATATATTGGTCGGTGATATACACTGGTTGCTGGTGCTGTTATTACGGTAACTGCTGTTGCTGTAGTTGTACTTGTTGTTACTGTTGTTCTACTTGAACGTTCTGGTACACTTCTGTTTGATCTATATTCCTCTGTTGTTGATATTCTTCTATCTACTACAAGATACAGTATAACGAACTTGTTGTGTTTGCCTCTTCTCTACCTTCTATTATCTTATCAATTTTACTATAAATACCTTCTACAATCAATGTAAAAGTAAAATAATCAAAATAAAAACTCCAAAATGATCTCTAATACTATTACTATACTATTCTCTATTCCTACTCTAACGTTGTAATAAATGAGCGTAACTGTCCTCTATCTAGAGTATCTTAAAAACTTATAATCTGTGTTGGTGAGGAAATGAATTATTTTCTAGGGAATAATAATAATACTCAATATCGATAAGCAGGTAAAAATATCTAGCAGTAATGTTCCGTGTGAGTTGCGCTAAATTATTCCTTCTGCACGATATACCTTCATGACACGATAAAAAATTTACTGCTAGTTATATTTGGCGCGTCAGAAACCCTGGCAACACCCCCTATAAAACACCCTTTAACTTACCAAAACACCCTCTCATCCTCATGTATATAAATTTTTGTTACGTGATTTTCTCATGTCGATCGTTTATCCTCTCCCCCCTTTTTCCACCACATCAACAAATATGCACTTAATTATACATATTTTCCCTAACTAACCCCAAAACCTACCGCGAATTTTCTACTTTGGTATATAGGAATTTATCAAAAATGGGTACCAAATGGTATAAAAATGGGTTAGTGCGGGCTTAAAACACTCGCCGTTAATTCTTGACTATCTTCGGGAGGGTCTGAAAACATTCTACTTTGTTCACGTCAAAATTCTTCCTTACTGTTTTAGACTTTTAGACGGTTGAGTTACGCAACGCAAAAGAGAAATATTTTTTAAATTTTTGATCGTCTAAAGAAGGAAGGCTATGGTTATAAGGTTATACAAGAGTTACAGAAATGTCTATTAATATCTAATTAAGTTTTACACCACCAGCATTGTAAATGAAGAGAAGATGAAAAGCCAATCAATCAATTGAACAATTGACTAAACATAACTGAACATGAGTTTCATATAATGAGTATTTATTTATAAATTTCTGTAAATTCTTGTTAAATATATTTGATTTATAAAGTTATCTGTTACAAACATGAGACGGATAATTTCTTTTTAACCCCTTAAATTCTTGTAAAGTTATACAAGAAGGTGGATAAAATAGCTGCGGCACTCGGAACTGGTGAACTTCTTTCAGTAAACGCAAACCCGAACGCAAGTTATAAGATGGATTTTTCTTTTTTACGATAGGATAATGATGTGTGTGTTAATCGTTATAAGGTATTATTCGATAATTTATAGCGCAACTTAACAGTTAGCACTTTAGTTGACGTGAACAGGAGCAAAATAGAGTAACAAAATGTGAAAATAAGACATAGTAACATAACGTAAACCTGGATGATTAGTAGAAAGCGCGGTCAGCGCGGTCAGCGCGGCCAGGGCGGGCGGATTCATAATTAACGGTCACGCCAGTAGCAGCCAGCAGCAGCCAGCAGTCTGTATCTCCGAAAATAATTCAAGCAAATACCAACCAAACCGTCCAACAGGCAGCCGTATGAACGCCTGAACTGTTAACTTAAGCTTAATCACCCAGCTGCTAACTGTTAATTAGATCAGATCGAGTTAACAAACGATTAGATTTAAAAATTTTAACTGCCGCTTATATAACAGAAACAAGTTAAAGTTAGGGCTAACTAACCATGTAATAATATCTATTTTAAGAAATCCCTGGGCCAACCCAACCCGACCCTACACATGCCTCCGGCGGCCGGGCGCTGCCCGGACCCGTTGTTCCTCGCTCCGCTCGGAATTACGCTCAAACCTCATGTGTATTGTACAACCGTTTTCTTATAAGTTTTCCTCGCGTAGCGAGGAACTACGGGTCCGGGCAGAGCCCGGCCGCCGGAGGCATGTGTACGGGACCGCTGCAGGAGTATCACGTATGATTGCGCAATAGTAGATTGAGATCTTATCAATGGTAAAATTGATTGAATATTTTCATGGGGAGAGTGGATATGATGATGATGATTCATATGCAAATATATATATATATGAAGTGATTGTATAATTTAATATATTATATCTTGTTTGATATAGATAGATAGATATATTTTGAAATGTCTGAAATTTCAGAGATTGTTCCTCCGGATTCTTCAATTGCTAGAAAATTGAAGGATACTGCTGCTGGATTTGTTGGTGGTGCAGTACAAGTTCTTGTGGGCCAACCTTTTGATTTAGTTAAAGTGAGACTTCAAACTGGTCAATATAATAGTGCTATTGAGGCAGTTAGCCAAACTTTGAAAAATGAAGGGTTGGCTGCTTTTTATAAAGGAACTACTGCTCCGTTGATAGGAGTTGGTGCTTGTGTTTCTGTTCAATTCTATGCATTTCATGAAGTTAAACGTCAGTTTTTATCATATAATCAAAAGAATAATTATTCTGGTACTGGCTTGACATACCCGCAATTCTATCTTGCAGGTGCTTCAGCTGGTATAGTCAATAGTTTTATTGCTTCTCCTGTTGAACATTTAAGAATTCTTATTCAAACTCAGAAAAATGCAATGTATAGTGGTCCATTTGATGCAGCAAAATCTATTCATAGATCCCATGGTATTTCTGGTTTATATAGGGGATTTACAGTAACTTTATTACGAGAATTTCAAGCTTATGGGGTTTGGTTCTTAACATTTGAATATCTCATGGCTCGAGAAATTGCAAAACCTCATGTAGCAAGTCGCGAAGATATCCCTGCTTGGAAATTAATGGCCTTTGGTGCATTGGCTGGTGAAGCTTTATGGCTTGCATCATATCCACTTGATGTTATCAAAAGTCAAGTCCAAGGTCATCCATTTGGTACCACCAGGTTAACTGCTATTGAAGCTACGAAGAGAACTTTCAAACTGCATGGGATTAAAGGGTTTTGGAGAGGAATTGTTCCTACTCTTTTAAGAGCAGTTCCTGCTTCTGCTTCAACATTTGCATCTGTTGAATTAACATTAAGATTATTGGGATAATCGATAAAAATAAAAATTATTTATTTAAAATATATATTCGCTAATAATATAGATTTGTTTATATAGTTTAACCTTTCTATTAAATTTCCTACATAGTCTAGATAAGGGCTGGGAAACTAATTTAAACTTTCAGGTTAAGGTTAATTAAATTAAGCATATATGCAAGGGTGCAATTGAAGCTAGGAATCTCCTTGTGTTAAGGTTAAGTCTTTCCCCATACACAATTATGACTCGAAGGTAGTACCAAGCCACTGAATAGTGGAGCTAACTCCGATCCTCCTAATAATGGTCCAATGCACCTGATGCCTTGTTAAATCCTGCTAAGAAAGAGTGAACAATGAACTTTTCATCTAGTTAGTTGAAATTCAAGTAAATGTTAGCATGAATGGGTGTAGTCTTATCTATGATTATTATCTTTCAATCAAAATTGTGAAGATTCGGCAAGAATCTACTTGATATTAACATAACAAATATACAGATATAATTTCAATCTACTTCACTTCACTTCACTTCACTCCACTTCACTCCACTTCACTCCACCTGATACCCCATTGTTTGAATGTAAATCCCATCGTTAAAGCAACGTACAAGCGTGCAAACGTACATCTATATGCAAGGGAAGCCTTAATATGGACGGGGCACTGCTGCCCAAACGGTGATCGCCTAATCTCCATCTTTACCACCTTTTGCTAGGTGAAGTATTGATCGAACTAACGGCGGTTCTATTTTTATCTCAAAAGGATATCTCCGAATATCCTATCTCTAGTGTAGATTCTGCTATTGAATGAAAGTTTTCTATTCAATTGATGTTATATAATTCTCAATAAATAAAATTTTATATACCGTATCTGTTAAATATCTTATCCTTCTCCATTATCCCTTCTTCATGTTTATTTAAGCTTAATTCAAGAGCTTACCTAATTGTCGATCTCGCTGCGGTTGGCACACTATTCCCTATTATATCAATTCACTAGCTCAATCCTAGCATCTTCATTGTGTAACGAGGATTTGACTGTGGTAACTAATATATATACCCATCTACCTACAAACCAATTCACCACTTCTAATTAACAAATTCCACTTCATGAAATGAATCTTTTTCCTTTAACTTGTTTACTGCTGTCTACTTCATTGGCTGCTTCAATTGACTTTCCAAATGTAGTCAACTTTGATATAACTGGTTTTAGAACCAATGTACATCCTATAGGTAGATACAATACACTAGAGCTTAGACAACCCAAGCTTCGACCTCGAACTGCTACTAATGATGTTATTGAATCTACTTTAATTAATACTTTTTCTTATTATCAAATTAAAATTCAAATTGGTACTCCTCCACAAGATTTTCAACCAGTAGTTGATACAGGATCATCTGATCTATGGGTTGTTGCTTCTGATAACCCCATTTGTAACGAAATTCCATGTAATGAAGGTTTATTTGATTACAAGTCATCATCTACTTTCCACGTAAACAATTCAGATTTCTTTACTCAATATGCAGATGGTACTGTAGCAGAAGGGATGTGGGGCACTGATGTAGTTCAAATTGAAAATGCTGTTATTAAAGATTGTTCCCTCGGTGTTGCAACAGGAGGAAATACAAGTGCTAGTGGTATTTTAGGAATTGGATTTCCAACTATAGAATCAACTGCTACACCAATTGGCAATACTCAACCTTATATATATCCAAATGTTCCTCAATTACTTCGAACTCAACATGATATTGATCCTGTTGCTTATTCGCTATGGTTAAATGATCTTAATGCAGGTTCAGGACAGCTTTTATTTGGTGGAATTGATCATGCAAAATATGAACCACCTCTTATTACTGTTCCCTTAATTAAGACAGTACCAGGTCTCAATCAACCAGGTGAAATGGCCGTTGTTTTAAGTGGTCTATCTGTTACTGATGTTAATGGAAAAAGTTCACAACTAATGAATGATGCAGTAGCGGTTATTTTGGATAGTGGTACTACTGTTAGTTTTCTTCCTGAGAATGTTGTACTTGGATTGTATCAAGCTTTTGATGCTCAGATTATACAACAAGGTTCAGGATTTGCTCCACAACTTGCAGCAGTAAGATGTGCGGTAGGTAATTCCCAAGGTGCATTTACTTTTGATTTTAGCGGTGCTCAAATCACTGTCCCTTTTAATGAAATCCTTCTTCCATTGGCCGATGATAATGGTAATGCTGCTACATTTGATGATGGTGAACCAGCATGCGCAATTGGATTACTTCCTGTACAAGAAGAACCTTTTATATTAGGCGATACACTTTTAAGAAGTGCTTATGTTGTTTATAATTTGGATAATTTTGAAATTTCTCTTGCAAATACTAAGTATAATATATCATCAAGTGATATTGAAGGAATTGGTTCTAATGGCGTTCCTAGCGCTACTAAAGCACCTAATTATAGTTCAACTCAACTTGCACAAACAATTAGTGCTTTGTCGTTTAGTGGTGATTTTACTGGTAAGTAAAATGGTAATGGTAATGGTAATGGTAGATAACTAACGTTCTATAGCTCTCAATGCAGGTCCAGGTACTACTTCTTCTACTCGAGGTACTAGCACTGTATCTTCCACATCAGCTAAAAGTACTGCAAATACTTCATCTAGAAGTGAAAGCAGAACTTCTGAGGAAGGACTTAGTGTATCGCTTTCTAGATTGGGTACAACAAGTGAAGTAACTTCAGCAGGAACATCAGCAGCTAGTGAAACATCCTCAGAAGCTAGCGAAACATCATCAACAGCTAGTGAAACGTCACTAGCTGATTTTACTACTACATCAGCTGCTACAACTACAACTGAGTCAGGTAAGTTAAAATTATTTTTATTTGTAGGTTTTATAATACTAACATTTATTTAGGAAACACAAATAATGGTAATTCTGAAGTACCATTCAAGTCAGTTTCTGCTTGTATTGCTTTATTCGTTACCATTTTCACATCTTTAATTTTATAAAAGAAACACCGATGTTGTAACTAATTGTACTTGATATAATAGTATTAGTAATTGTTATATAAAATTAATTCATTCATTTATGATAGTTTTACATTAGATAGTATATTTATAGTGATTCAAAGTATAGTATATCATTTCTACAATCAATAATTTCATTGCTTACTTCCTCCAATAAATCTACCTCTATATATAAGCGGTTCTGGACTTTGCTCAGGCACCGCCATCACCGTAACCTCGTCATACATTCTTTATTTAATCTATAAATGAACAGGTAAAAGATCATTAAATGAATATTGCTTGTTACACATTGGACATTTTCGTAATCTAGCATTTAATCTATCTTTTGCACAATCATTACAAAATACATGACCACATACTTTTATCGCAGTATCTTTCCAATTCTTGGAACATACTGAACAAATTGCAATTGATCTTAATGCTTCAACTTGCTCTTCAACTGCACTTGAATTACCTCCAATACTTGTTAATCGTTTTGCATCAACTTGTCGTTTTAATTTTTCAATTTCAATTTCAAGTGAATGACGAGAATCGATTTCTTTTTGAATTGAATCAGATTTTAACCGATTATCTTCCTTAAGTTGATCGATATGACGAGAGCATGAATCAATTCTATATTGTTTTTCATTAAGAGATAATTTAATTGATTGTAATTCTCTTGTAATTGATTCTTGTGACTTATTACCATCATCTAATTGTTTTCTAAGTGATGTAATTGTTTGAGTTTTGGAATTTTCAAGATCTTTTAATTGTTGAATTAATTCAGCACTTTTTGAAAGTTGAGATTTTAATCGATTATTTTCATTTGATAATTGATCTTTTGATCTCATTGCTGAAAAGTATTTTTCATCTGCTCTTACCTTTTCAGCTTTTAATTTATTTAAAATTGCTTCTTGATCAATTTGATTGAATATCTTATCAGATGCCTTTTTATGAGCCTGAGCAAATGCTTGTTCAAGGCCTGGTAATTCTGCTAATAAAGATTTATTTTGTCGTTGTAATTTCTCAGTAATTTTTAATAAATTTTGTAATTTTTCCGAATCATTAGTACCATCAACGGCAAGTGAATCTGTTGATTTAGTTTCATCTTTTAATCTTATAATCTCTTCTTCTAAAGTTTTAATACGAGTTTCTCTAATTGCTACAAGAGATTTTAATTCTTCAAAAGACCTTTTACGATCTGATTCACCTGCTTTTTTAATATTTAATTCCGATAATAATTCATCACGTGCTGATCTAATTCTTGCAACATCTTGTTCAGCTTTTAAAATTTGTTGCTGAAGACTAGTATTTTTGTCATTATATTCATTTCGTAATTTATTTTCAAATTGATCTTGATTAATTTGAAGTGAAGATTTGTCATTAGATAATTTTTCATTAATAGAAGTTAAAGTTTCAACTTGTTTAGTGAGGTTTTCATTTTTAAGAAGTAAAGTTTTATACACATCAGATTTTTCTAAATCTGCTGAGGTTAGAGATATTAAACGGGAGTTTAGTGTTGTAATTTGTTCATTTAAAGATGAGATTTTTAATTGAAATTCTTTTATATGGTCTGATTGTTTTGATACTATTGCTTGAGAATTTTCAAATTCAATTTTTAATTTTTCTAACTCAACAAGAGTTTCTGGGGAATTGTTGGTTGATTGAGTTGAATCTACTTTATTATCACTATCAGGTGATTCAGTTACTTCTTCACTTTTCACTATTTCAGATTGAACTCTTACTAATGATGGAGATTGTAATCTATCTAACTTCTTTTCAGCATTTAAATATCTTTCAGTTAATTTATCAACTTCTGTTTTTAATCGATTATTTGACAGTAATAACGACTCGTTTTGTATTTTAATTTCACCAACAGATCGATTCACTTTTGCTAAAGATTTTCTAAGTTCAGATTCATCAGAAGACTTTGAAGGATGTGAATTCAACCATGAACTAATTCTTGATTTAATAATTCTATTTTTTGACTCAAGAGATTTTTTAAAAGAATCTTCAAGCGTAAACTGTAATAATGAAACTATTTCGCTTTCATTATTATCTTCACCAGGAAATACTGTTTCTATCAACTGAGTCCACCATTCATCTAACAATAAAAATGAACTTTCCAACCCATTATACTGCTTTTCTAACCTTATTACTTTATCTTCAAATAAATCTTTTTCTCTTTTATAAACCTTCATTTGCCTAAATATAGCTTCTTTTTGAAAATCAACTATATCTTCTATAGTTAAAGGACCTAATGGTTCATTAGATAATTTTCGTTCATGATCATTACTTAATAATGGCTTTTTCTTCTGAGGTTCTTCAGTAATAGAAGTTGAATCTAAAGTTCTCTTCTTATCTTCTTCCATCTTATAACACAAGTAATATATAAAGAATTTAAATAATAATCGTCAAACGCGTTAAATATGCTAGAAGCAGTAACAACCTGAGAATATCTAGCTATGTCGTATGGCAGTTGAAAAGATGATTAAAAAGAGGTTTAATAATAGAGGTGAAGTAGTAAAAATATTGATCTCCCAAGGGTGTGAGGCGCAAATGGTGAGGCGCATTTTATGGCGGTAGAGAGCGAGTTGGGAGAATAATGAGCTGGGTGAGTTGGGAGTGAGAGCTGGGAGACAGAACTGGGAGACAGAACTGTGTAAGCGGTTGGGAGAGGGAACTGGCTAAAATTGACCTGAGAGAGAGTGACCGGGGAGTGAGTTCCAGTGGTTGAGTAACAGTAGCGGTAGCAGCCTTGGTAATAATAACGCTATATCTATGTTTCAATAGAATAATAGAATAAGAGAATAGAGAATAAGATTAAACATTTTAATAAGAAAATCTTCAATCGATAATTAATTCAACCATATTATCAAAAATTTATTGAAATCACCAAATATCTCATTCATCCATAACATTGTTTAAATACAAATCAAATACACACTCATTGCAAAGAACAACGGTGTTAGTAGAGGGAGTTGTACAAAGTAACATTAACTTATAATTCATGAAAATATTCTTCCTATTACATACATTCAAACAGCACGTGATTTTTAGTATTTCAGACCCTTACATAGAGCGCTACTCTACACTCAATTCATTTATCTCCTTCTATTGTTTATTAAAATGACTGACGAAGCCACCACTAAATATATTGGTTCTTCAGAAGACCACCCAGCTGCTCAAATATCATCTCTATGTAGACTCTTTTATGAATTCAATTGGGTTCCTGGTACTGGTGGTGGTATGAGCATTCGTCAAGGAGATTTAGTATACCTTGCACCCTCTGGAGTGGAAAAAGAAGTAAGCTAATTAACAATCACCTATTCTGACGATCGTTCTAACAATTTAGAAAATGAAACCTGAAGATATGTTTGTTATGGATTTGAAAACTCAGCAATACCTTCGTAAGCCACAATCATATAAACCATCTGCTTGCACACCTCTTTTCTTAGCTGCTTATACAATGAGAAACGCAGGTGCTTGTATTCATACCCATTCTCAATCTGCTGTTCTGGCTAGTTTATTATACGATAAAGAATTTAAAATTGCAAATATCGAACAGATTAAGGGCATTCCAAAAGTTACCGAACCAGGTAATCTAAGTTTCTTTGATACATTAGTTATTCCAATTATTGAAAATACAGCAGAAGAGGAAGATCTTACACCAGATTTAACAAAAGCTCTTATTGAGTATCCAAGTGCTACTGCGGTGTTAGTTCGTCGTCATGGTATTTATGTATGGGGACCGACAGTTACGAAAGCAAAGATTATTAACGAATGTATTCATTATTTATTAGAATTAGCAGTAGATATGAAGAAGTTTGGAATGGATCCAGCAGGAGAGATTGGATCTGAAAAGGTGGCAAGGTAGAATTCCTCGCGAAGCGAGGAACAACGGGTCCGGGCGGAGCCCGGCCGCCGGAGGCAGTGATAGAATAGAATAATAGAGAATTAATTATATTTTATACATATAAAAGCTATTGCAAGTAATGTTATAATTAGGAATATGCATCTAAAGTGTATTGATTAGTTGAGGAGAGTAGTGTTGCAGTAGGTGTTGATGGTGATAATTCTTATATGTTTGGGCCTTCGATACTATCTGATTCAATATCAAATCCCTTCTTCATCACTCTTCATCGCTAATATCTGATTCAGTAACTTCATATTCACAACCATTCAATTCGGGTTCTTTAGAAAGAGGTTAGTTTCAGGTTAAAATTCAACTGAAATAGTATCAGTGCAATGTTCTTTAAGGAAAAATTCTTAATCCTTCGCATTAGATTCAAGTATAGAGTTAAACTCAGTTAATTCAATGCCGGTGGAATGTTCACGTATTGAATTTGGTTTTCTACCACCAGATCCAACTTCAAGAGTTTTTTTTAATTCAAGTCGTTTTAATTCCATTTTTATGCCATATCTGATAGAACGGATAGAACGGATAGTAATGAAAAGAAAATAAAAATAGTAAATGAGCCAATAACATCAAGTACGAAATGTCTAACTTTAACGTTCAGGACACCGGAATTGCATCATCGAGTATGGATTTAACGGACATATGAACTGAGGTAAATGTGCAATTGTTAGTGGTAGAAGTAGAGGCGTCGTTATCTATTGTTTCAATGGTAGCAGAACATGGAATAACAATTTCAGTGTTATTTAATGAAAAAAGGTTAGGAAATGAAGGTCCAAAACCGAATGATAGTTGTTGGTGCAAAGCCTTTTCATATTTTAAGTTAGATGGTTGAGAGGATTCAGAAGAATATAAAAGTGCTACAATAGCAACAGCAATACCAAGAAAGTGGAGATTCGTGTCTTTACTTCTGAATGAATCGTCGCTAGTAGCAGAACAAAAGAAGTATAAACTAGGGGATAGTAGTGAATTTATAGGTTCTAGATGTGGCAATGCTGTTGGATACAGTATCTCCATAACTTATTTGCTGATTTTACATAACTTATAAAAATGTTTATGGAATATTCAAAGTTATGCGCAGTTGACAACCCAGCATTGAGTAGTATGGCGGTACTATCAACTTCAGCAATCTTACAGCTGGTAGTTAGATCAAAATATAACAGTCATTCAATCATTTATCATTAGTTATTACAACTCATTGAATATTATGTTATTAATATATAATATATACATAGATTGTTTTATTATTTCATTGTTACTCTGGAACAGAGGGTAGGGCGACGCTTAAATGATCTACAGGGTTTTATGGGCTAATGCATGATAAGCCTGTCCTAAGGTAAAGCTGGTTAGCTGGAGCTATCAAACATGCTGCTATACTATCGGCACTTTCAATAGACGGAGGAGGAATCCAGTTGGAAATGAGAGATTTAGAGAGTTTTATTTGATTTTCTTAAAGCATTTAGTATTATTTATACTGACTAGCGGTTTCTAATATAAATTATATAACTTTATTTATTGAAAATTGATATTAAAGATGTGTTCTCATACCGCTGCGCTGATCTAATTTATTTTCTTAAACGGGGTTTTAAAAACTTAATTTCACCTTTTTATTATATTTTTACTAACAAATATAAAAGATAAAAAGAGGAAATAAGACTTTGCTACTCAATCTATACCATCATCTACTATTTTAAAGAAACAAACTATCAGAAGGTGAAAATGACTGAGGTTAATAATTTGATCTTCATGATTATATCGGGGTAATATGCCTACTTTGAAGAAATTGAATCTGATATCTGTAGCTATACTGTTTATAACCCCTGAATAACTCAATATAACCCAATATAACCCATTACTATATACAAGCTAATCTATTATTTAAAGAAAAAGCTAAACTAACAATAAGCTAAACGATTCTCCCCACACTATACACATTTTGACCATATCCCCTTCAACCAATTTAACCTTGCATATTGCATCTAATCAACCGCGTATAAATTTACCGCTAATTTAACGTGAACTTGACGTGAAAATTTACGCGTATTTACAATTTCATCTCAATCTCCCTCTTCACTATGGATTTTTATCAAGAAGAAACTTCTACTTCAGTAGATCCAGAAATTAAAGCTCATATTACAAATCTTGTATCTGCTCTTGGTGGTCCAGATCTAACCGATCCTTTTAAAACTTATAAACTCGGTGATGATGCTTTAGCTTGTTTACGTGATTTAAAACATTGGTTGAAAGGTTATGATGAAAGATTAGATCGATGGGATATTGCAAGAGCAATATCTGAAACAAGACTTGGCAATTTTGATTTATTAGAAATTTTATCATTATGGGAAGAAAAACATCAGGATAGGAATTATTCAAATAAGAATTTAGATAGAATTGCTTTAGCATGCCTTGAATTATTAGTACCATTAACATGGCCATTAGAATTGAATAAACTTACATCAACAATTAATCATTATAAACATGCCCCTCATTTAGAACTTGCAAGAGCAAGATATAAGAAGAGTATTTTAAATCATCCAAAAAAATTGGTCTTAAAAGCAGTAATTAGATTAGCAATTCCAAGCTTAAGGCTATCAAAATTAGATAGAACTGCACGTGATGATGGAATAATTAAATTAGTTTTATTTTTTATTCGAAATATTTTATCAATTGAACCAGATTTAAATGATAAAACTAATTTATCTACTGAGTGGGAAAGTTTTGGTGATGATATTTCAAGATCCACTACTATTACTGCATTCCATCAACAAAAAGTACTTGATTTTCTTATAACATTAAGTGCTGGTATGGGACATAATTTTGAAGTTCAAGATACTGTAGTATTAGAATCGATATTTTATCTTTTACATAATATTTCTGTGGATGATATATTCAAAGATCCTGCTAAACCAATTAGTTCTACTCGTCATAGTGGTTCACTTAGTGATTTACTTGCAATTGAAAAGGGCATTCGGAGAGATATTCAACGTCATGCTCCAAGTCGTCATACTCGATTTGGTACCATGATTTCAATGGATATACTTGATAAAGGTAGGTTATCAATATCTGGACAAGCAGCACTTCATAGCACTGAAGATACACTTGAAAAGCTTGATCAAAGTAAAAAATGGCGTAAAAGAATTGATAGAATGAATGAATATGGAGTAAGTATTAAAGTGGTTTGAGGTGAAGTATTACGTGAAGTATTACTAACGTATTTAGGGTAAATGGAATAAAAGTATATCATTGAATGATAGTTCTAAAACAATTATTCATAAATTTGTTGGTACATTTATTGATGGATGTTTTAACTATTTATTTACTGATATTAGAAAATTAATAGAACAAGATAATGAAAGATTGTTGGAAATTCATAAAATGCATTTTCTTTATCTTGTTAGTTGGTTCTTGCAAGCAGAAAGAGGAAGGAAGATTGAAAATAATGGTAAAGTAGCTGATTTTGGTATCATTGGTGGTGTTTTAAATCAAAGAGCATTTATAGTTGTTTCTAAATTAATGAGAGAAAGTTTTGAAATGGGGGAATTTCAAAATGAAGATGTTTGCTTTTCAAGTATATTATGTTTTAAACAGATTCTTTTAACTATAAATGATATGGAAAGAGGCACATCTGAAGAAAATAGGGAAATAGCTGATAATATGAAGAGTAGATTATTTTATGAAGAACAGACTTTAAATATGATTTCTTTAATCCCTCGTACTGCTTATAAAAAGAATGTCGCATATATAAAAGAGTGTATAGAATTGGTACATGTTGTATTAAAGATGTTGGAAACGTTTTCAAAACAACATACTGTTCATTTTGTAAGAACAAGACGTAAACAGAAGAAGGCAAAGGGTAATGGTGGTGCTGATGGTGCTGATGGTGGTAGTATTACTGATGGTATTGCTGATGGTGATGGTGATATTATTGATAATGATGAAAATATAAATGAAGAATCTAAAAGAGTCACTCATGAAAGAAAATTTGAATTTGCTAAATTTGAATCAAAACTTATTAATGAAGCTACTATTGAAACTTATAAAAAGTATTTACAGAATTATAAAGAATTATCAGATAAAGAAATAAAATGGGCATTATCATATTTACATAGATCATTTGTTAAACGTGAAGCGAGAACTTTATTTTACAGTCTTGATTTCTTAAAGATTTTACAGGACATGACTAGCACATCTAGTAGTGGATTGCCACTTAATAGTAATATTCGTAAAGAAGTCGAAAGATTTCTTTGTTATTTCATGTCAAAGTTGATTACTGCTTTAGAAAGAACACCATCATTATATGTTGAATTAATGTTTAATAAAATGGCAGAGAATTTGTTTTATTTTGATCATGGATATGAAAAACCAAAAGCTACTAAAAGTGCTGCTCGTGTTGCAGTATGGATATTTAAACCTGGATTTGATTTGGATAATGAACGTAAGATTGCTATTGTAATTGCTACTTTGTTAGATGAAGATAAAGGCAAGGTGATTGAATGGTTAACTCAGAGAATTGTTGAGGTTATTAACAAACGAAGAGAAGATGAAGGAACAACAATGAATGAAATTCTTGCAATTGAAGATGAACATATTAAGTGGGTAAATAAAGATGGTAAATTACGATTATTATTGGAATTATTAGGATTTACAGTAGAGGATAAAAATTGTATTATTCCTGGTTATGTTAGTTTACAAGAATTAGAAACTGCTGAAAAGTTATTAAAGAGATATTTATTTACACCAGTTAAGTTAGATGAAGGAATGGTAGCAGCTGATTATCTTCGTAGAAAACGAGCTAATGAAAGTGTAACTGGGGAAGAAAGTGTTTCTGAAGATGATGTTGAAGGTGATCCGGAGTTGAATGGGTTTATTGCTAATGATGAAAGTGACGATGAAAATGATGATTTTATGAAAAAGTTTTCTGATCCTAGATTCAATGCTTTACCAGAAGATGAACGACTTGCTAAGGCTATTACTGCTGAAAAGGATAAAGAAAGAAGGAAATTATTCAAGAAGGATTCAAAGAAAGAGAAAGCTCAAAAGGAGAGGGTAAAGAAGAAGAGGGATAAGGAGGATAAGCGGGTCGAAAAGGAGCAAGAAAAGCTAAAGAAGATTAAAAGTAGCGCATTTGTTCATGATTCTGATGATGAAAGTGATGAAGAAAGAGATAAGGAATTTTTTGAATCGGAACGAAAACTTCGAGAAATGCTTGGTAAAGTTAATAGTGGGGAGATAGTAGCAAGTCAGCTAAATGTAAATGTTTCCCAACCAGTTGATTTAGTGAATACCAATGGTGTTAATTCAACAGATTCAGGTTCTGAATCTGATCAATCCAAACCACGTTCTCAATCAATTTCACAATCTGATTCTGAATCTGATCTTGAATCTGAATTAGAACCACAGGTTAAACCTAAATTTGCACCTACTAAATCTGATGCTGACTCTGAATCTGAATCTCAATCCTCATCTACAGATGAATCAAGAAAAAGACCTCTACCTCGACCCCTTCTCAACCAATTCTCTTCAAAAAGAAGAGCTATTGTTATTGACGATGAAGATGAAGAAATCTAAAATTATTTATTTCATTATATAAATATTTTGCATTAATATATAAATATATACACATAATCATAATATCATTATCTATTTACGTTGCATGTTTTGTAGTTTGAATTTTTTTACCTCGTACCTATTATGTTAGTAATTTAAAACAATCGTTCCTCACTACTCCTTTACTTACCTTTTCCCAATTAATTTGTGCTTCAATATCCTGTTCAATTAATCCACAAATAGCAACCGTTTCCCCTCGGATTAAATATAATCCTAAATCTATCACTTCTGTTGGTTCATCAGGAAGAATTATTCGTTCTTTTGTATTTGATAATATGAGGTTTGTTGCTTGATCGTATCCTTTAAGCGTACCTACA
Source organism: Sugiyamaella americana (assembly GCA_030583405.1). Classification (NCBI taxonomy): domain Eukaryota; kingdom Fungi; phylum Ascomycota; class Dipodascomycetes; order Dipodascales; family Trichomonascaceae; genus Sugiyamaella; species Sugiyamaella americana. The sequence continues at coordinate 22,716 of JAJMID010000046.1, read as the reverse complement.
AAACATCTACCATCTGTAGTTATGACAATCACTGATTCTATTATTGTTAGATAGAGAAGAGGAGGATTGGGAGAATTATACTTACTTTCAACATACGACGTCAGTGCTGACATTTTCTTTATAATAAATTGTAATAAATAAAAACGAACTTCAAGTTGAAATTAAGAAGTTAAACAGGCGTTGGTTAATGTTGATAGTAGTACGAAAATGGTGAAGTCAAAAAGTGACAGTTATGCATGAAGGTGGGTGCGGTGAGTGGTGGTGATCGAAGTAGAGTACCTTTGCATCATGTTTATGCTTCACGAAGGTTATGGTAATATCAATAAAATTACCTTATAATCAGCTTATAATCACCTTACTATCTTATATATCTTATATATCTAATTAAATTAATAAATTAATAAATTATATTTTACTTATTTACGAACCATCTACGCTAAATGCTCAATAATGCTAAGTGATTTGTGCTACTCAACCATCTCCAATTCTCCTCCATCCTCCTCCATCCTCATTTCTACCTTTCCATCTCCTTCTCTTCTTATATTGTACAATGACTCTCATTAGATCCATTAAATAATTTAATTATCGTTTGTATACTTGATAATACCATAACTATTACTCCAAATCCAATACATAGTATTGATGACACTTTTTGACGAAGCTTCTTACGAGATAATTTTAAATAACACATTGGTGGTAATATATATGCCATTGTACATGCTGACGATGCCCCTACTAATTCTAATATTGCCCCTAAATTACATGTAACTAAAGATACACACATTGCAGAGATTATTAATACTAATGTTATTATAACATGTTGTTTGGTGGTTGATGCTGGGCCATCAGGATAGAAATATATCCATATAACTTCTCTACAAACAAATATCTCTAATGGTAAAGTTGTCAACATATTTAATCCAAAACAAAATCTTGCAACATTGGCCATTGTATCATCAGGAGGGAAGTTATTCAATACATTTCCTCTTGTATTATCTTTAAATACTAGGAAGCCAGCTAATCCCATTGCCATACAAGCAACCATTGATACTCCAGTACTCCAATGAGTTACCTTTGCAAATCTATCCATTGTTGGAGTTTTAAGTGAATCATAAATAATTAACGAATTATGATGACAAACAAATGCAAATGATATAACTGATACTGCTTGAAATATACCCCAGCTTATTGTTAAAGAAGAAGGAGTGAACTTTGCATCTGGACCACCACCAATTTGTGGACCTCTAATTAAAACTGTTAATACAATAATAAGCATACTTATTAAGGCTAATCCAGAGGCTTTTGCTAGATGAGAAATATTTCTATTAAGTGCTAATGGAGTAGAGATTCCCATTGTGAAAAGAATAATTATAGCATTTCTACTTCCTAATATTCCAATAACTGGTATTGACCTCAATGAAGGGAATAATGCATTAATAACATGAGGAATTGTATCACCAATAATAACACAAAATGCCATGGATCCACCAAATGCAAATAAACATTGTGCTAATGAAATTGCAATTAAACCTGGTTTACCAAAACAATGCTTTACAGTAGCTTGAAATGTATCAGTACCACTCATTTTAGCATTTGTCACCATTAATCTTATAGTCCAATCTATTACAATTGTTAAAGATATTAATAATATAACCCCAGAAATCAATCCGGCTTGTCTAATAGCATATGGTTGTCCAATAATACCTGCACCTATAATACTATTTGCCATATTCATAAATGCCATTTTAAGATTACTTTTATCAGTTTGGTTTGCTAATGATTGTAAAAATTCATTATGACCTAAAGAGCCAGTGTTATCATTACCTTCATTTTCATAATCATCAAGAAGGGCTTCATCATCATCAATATTGAAATGAGAAGAATGAGGACTTAAACTTAGACTATCTGAATCTCGTTTTACATTAGTTGTATCTGTTGTTATAGTTAAATCATCACCATGACTTTGATCATCAAAAGGATTGTCGTTTATTCGAGATGATTCTTGAGATGAAACATTAGATGAGATAAATGGATTGTTTGTTAATGAATCATTTGTTAATGAGCGACCAAGAGATTGAGAACCCTCTAATTCATTGTCATTATTAATAGGACTATACATAATCGATTAAAGATTATTTCGACATTCCATATAAAGTATATGATTTAGTGTATGATTTAGTATATGATTCAGCAAATTTACAATGCACCTATAGATGAATGAAATTCCAAAATATTGTCAATAATAACTTTAAAATCCTTTATACTATAAATTTTTAAATTAAGTTGATGTGCAAGATAAAATGCGTGTTCGCCAAATAATTAGATTGTACAACAGACGTTAACCATTAGATAGCAGCTGGCAGCAGGCTTAGCTTTAGGGTAGATCTAGAAGCCGCAGTAGCGATTGATAAGGACTTGACATTTATTGAAGAAAATTAGATGAGATTAGGTGCGGTTTCATTTTTAGTTTAGTTGTTTTAATATTATATCGTGTTGCTCTATAGATTAACTAAATCTAACTTTGTCTCGTTATATATTACAATTGCTAAAGAATGCGTAATTAATGAATTATAACATTATAATTGGTATCCCCACAGTGCCTCCGGCGGCCGGGGCGCTGCCCCGGACCCAGTTGCTCCTCGCTACGCGAGAAATTTCAACTAAATTATTAATATGAAAAATCACCCCTTTCCTTCCTCGCGTAGCGAGGAACAACGGGGTCCGGGGCAGCGCCCTGGCCGCCGGAGGCACGGTGGGGTAAGGTTTTAAGATAAGATAACGACCTCAATATGCAGGTACATTCTTTGCATCTGGATCAAAATCATCTAAATCATCACTCATTGCACTTAAATACTCTCGTATTTGTGAACTCGGTGCAAGTCCAGCAACTATTCTTCCAGGGGGATTTCTAGTACCTGCTATTTCAATCACTGCATGAACGGCATCTTTAAATGGCTGTTTTGGAAAGACATTTATTCGAGAAAATACTGATTTAGATTCACCACATAAAGTTGATTTAGAGTAGAATTTAGAAGCCAGTTGTTCAGCGCTTAGGCTATTGTTCTTTCCTCCACCAGCACTATCACCACCTCCATCTGCACTACTCCCAGCATTTCCATTACTCCTTCGAATACCTCCATTAGCCCGTTTTACCTCCCCCTCGCCTCCTCCCTCTCCACCCCTATCTCCCTCCTCTTCAACATGACTTGGTAACACTAAAGGATTTGTTCCAACTGAAACCTCTAATGCTGATTCTACCACCGTCACCTTTATATTCTTCTCAAAAACTGTCAAAGCAAGTGATTCTGAATACCCCTCCACCGCTCTTACGGCTGTAGTTAACAACCCCAATCCAGGTGTAGCTAATATCCCATTGATATCAACAATGTTAATTATGTGTCCTGACTTTTGCTCTAACATTGATGGTAATACTGCATGAACATTATTTATACAGCTGTAAAGAGATCCTTCTAATTGATCATGTAATTGCCAATTCTCCATTTCTTCTAATGCTCCAACATAAATCTTTGTTGGTGAATAATTTACAAGAATATCTATCCTCCCCCATCTTTCAATAGCTGCTGCTGCTGCGCTATAACATAGACCTTTGTTTCTATCATTAGTTAGTTCCAATCATCCATTTTGCCTCCGGCGGCTGGGCTCTGCCCAGACCCGTTGCTCGCTTCGCTCGAAGTTATAATCTCTAGCTTACCTTGGATCTAGGTCAACGGCACTGCTCGTCTCTGGATACATTTCAAGTAACCGCGTTGCAAACTGTCCTACTGGTATAACTGCTACATCTCCCGTTGCTAACACCCTTTCAGCAATCTCTCGGCCTATTTGACTATCAAAACATGGTATGAGCCATACTTGTATTGGTCTTGTTGGTGCCTCTTCTGTTTTGGCCATTCTATACTTCCTATACTTTCTATACTTTACATAGTCAAAACACAGTACCCCAGTTTTTCCTCTTAACCCGCATCCTGCCTAATATACATATCACGTGACTTTGACATCTCCGTGCAGAGCTATTAACAACGGGTCCGAGAAATCTCCGGGCCGTCGACAACGAACGGTAAATGCTAAATTATATATTCTATTAAAGCTTGGTTTCTTCTTGTAATTTAACTACTTTACGATCTTTATTTAGGGTAATTCCTAATGATCGATTTTGCTTAAGATTATTAAGGTAAAGTTCATACGCAGGCATATACCCATCAACAAAAGAACGGACCTGAGCATCACTCATTCCAACCCCTTTCTTGCTAATAAGATCATGCTCCTGCTGTAACCTCCAATCATATACATAATTAATATCCAATGCTTCAATGTGAACTAATGCATTAAATTTTGACCATATTTCATGATATTGTGATAATGCATCGTTAACGTACTTTACACTCTCTAACGGATGTTTTGATAGTGGTCCAGTTGATGATTTCCATATATTTTCTACTTGGTCATTTGGTAATTGGCGAAATCCAACACACCAACCTTCAAATAATACAATATCATAATATGGTTTGACTGACGATGTTTTGGTGGATCTATCCCCTTGTCCATTAAATGCCGATTTATCGTAAAAGGGAATATCAGTGCTCTTTTGATTAATTAAATCATCTAAAACTTTTAAGCAGAGTTTAACATCATGAGTTGCTGGTTGTCCTCTATGACTAATTAATTTATTATTGGGATGTGATTGTGACAATTTCACTTGATCATTATGTGTTAAATATACATCATCTAAAGAAAAGTCAACAACATTTAGATTCTTACTTCTTAATACTTCTGCTAATGCTCTTACAATAGTTGATTTACCAGATCCTTGAGGTCCACTAATACCAATTACTAGAGGTAATTTCCTTATTTTAGTTGATTCTTGTTGAGTATATGCTGCTAAGTATAACCCAAGAATATATTTTGCTAATGGATCAACTGAAGCTGGTTTAATAGCTTTAACTGATGTAACTGGCATTGTTGGATGGAATTTTATGAAGGAATTGTGTATTTAATATATATTTCTTGTAAAATTGAATCTAAAGTTTCACTAATTTGATCGGGTAAAAGTGGAGTAAACGAGAACAACTTCAAGTGGGGTAAGTGTGGGGGTCAAGATGTTGTTAGTTAGTTTAGTTTATCATGTAATTCTTTTTAAAGTGGTTTAGATCTCTTTCCTATTTTATTCGTTGCTTATGTCATTCGTACTTTAGATGCAAAGATACGAAATATGTCTTGAATTGTTAAATCGGAGATGGATTTGGAGATGGAAATGGAGTTCGAGTTCCTTTTAACGGAGTTAAACGGATTTTCCATTTGTATGCGGGTTATTATACGTTAACCCGGTGCAGCGTCAATCCAACGTTCGGCTTTCGTCGGTTAAACATCAACGGAAAAACTCATTTCCATAAGCATTCATTGTATGGTTATATAACCATCTCCGTTTGTCATATTAACGGAAATGATTGAAAGTTACAGAAAGTAGTTAGTACAATGATAAAGCCTCAATCCGCGAGAACTGTGGAGATATTTTGAGTATGTAATTCCCTTCTGACGCCGCCATGTGGAGGTTACCGTCTTACGGACTTTATGGTGAGTTGCTCAGGAATGGTAGTGCGTATATTATAAAATTCTATATTTAATTACAGTTCTAACGCTATCGCTATCGATCTTATAGCGTTAACTTTATCTTAGATTAACTCACATGCAGTTAGTTACATACAAAAGTGTAACTTTCCGCAAGAAAAGAGCTAGCAGATACTCTCACTAGATTGTACTTATATTGTTAGTTTATTAAATTTATATATATATACTTGCTAGAGTAGCTAGTTGTGAATCTATTCGAGAATTGATTCTATAGATTAATTATTCAGAGCTTAACGGGTATATTGGGATATCATTAGAAGTTTAGAATGAGCGCAAGATTCGTATATACTTCCAAGCAAAGAGTGGAGGAGCGTTTCAAATCTTTCCACCAGAGGGAAATAGGCGTAAATCTGATTAACTTGACGTGAATTTGGGTTAAATAAGATTCCTTACCGATGATGTTGGTAGATACAATATGTATAGCAATTTAAATGATACGATGGGCAGGGAAACACATTAATTAATTACTATATATATAGAAATGTAAAGAGATTTAGAAGATATATATATAGGTAAATTTAAGAAGACAAAACAGAAATGATATAGTTAGTTTAATAGCTGTAGATAAGCAAATTAAGCATATTAAACAGTGTACTGCATGGTTAAACAGTTAACTTTCTCCAGCAGTTTAAACAAATGTAAATATCAGTGGGTGCCTTTTTTTAGTACTTTTTGCTTAAGATGAGTTTCTTCTTTCTTGCTAGACAAGAAACAGCGAATCCTGGCAGATCCTGGCCGCTGGAAATATGGTTTGTTGAAATTGGTGAAGTTGAGAGTAATAGTTCAGAGTACGATTCAAAGGCACTGCCTGGCCCCGTTGTTTAAACTCTAGCGAAAGCAAAATAGTAATATGTATTAGTTAATATAATGAAATTTCAAAATACATTTACACACAGAGCGCAACAGTACGATCTTCGCATGATTTAACAATCTCTTTTACTTCTTCAGAAGTCTTTCCTCTTAAGTTAATTATTTCAATTTTTCCTTCAATTCCAAGTTCTTGCATTGCTTTTATAATTTCGTCTCTACTTTTGCCTCTCAAATCTAGAAACACTTGTTTCCCATTAGCTGCTGCTTCACTGAAAATTGTGGAGTGCGGGAGTGGTGGACTTGTTACCATTTTTCAAATTGTCTTAACTGATTCAACATGTTTAGTAAAAGAAAAAGTTCATGAAAGATTGTGATGGAAATGAGGCACTAGTTCTATATTTCCCAGAAACTCGACTGGCCAGGGGTAATTTGTGGCAGAGGATTGTAAGCAACGCTTTATCCTCAAAGCAGCAGCACTTTTATGAGTGATATCTATAGAAGCGCAAGTGATGGAAGATTTTATAGGTAGCTTAGATAATTATACAATAGGATTATAAGTTTACTCTAGTTTTATATAATTATAGTAATATATTTTTATAAAACATCAACATCTTCTATATATTCTTGTACATATCTATTATTAGTTAAATTTCTTCTATACTTTGCGTATTAATATCTACTACAATGGTACGTTCATGTTATCGATTTCGTATTTGAGCACCAGCATTTCACCTCCTACGTTTTCAACTTCATGTCTTCTTTACAAGTCGATAGGAAGAATACCGAGAACATTCAGTTTTTAAGTAATGATGCCGCAGTTATAGATAAAAGCGTTTCATATTTTGGTGAGAAGAAATGAAGGGAGATGCGAAGCAAAGTACTTTGGTAAAAATCTTTATAGAAGATTAATTGAAGATAAGTATTTGAAAGATAATTACAAAGATATATCGAATGGATGATAGATTACCATTCCCGTCATCATAACCAGAATAGATGGTGCAAGTTCAAAGTTAGTAGGAGTAAAGAAGAGAACCATCAAGATAATTACTTGTACAGGTGAGGCAGATAAGAGTATTATTAAAGTAGAGAATAGAATAGCGCTGAAAACTTCAGCAGGGATTGATATAATATGTATATCAATAATGTAAAATAGAATAAAATTTATAATAGTAACGCTTAAAATGTTTAAAGGAGCAACGAGTAATACAGAGAAATGAGAGTGTACCCAGTTTTAATTTTATAGAACTCATCTCCATGTTAGTACTCAGCCATTAACGTAGGTTATCAACATCCCAAGATATTGCTCTATATGAATAATGAAAACTAGATGAAAACTAGATGAAGGCATTGTTATATTATAATATTGCAAAAATGTTGAATCTTGCCTCATATACTCATATTCATTACTCTCGTTTACACACTTTCTCATTGTGCACACCTCTCTCTATCTTACAGGAAACTTCAGGGGTAATGGCTATGATAATGGTTAGGGTTGACTAGAGTGGATGGATGGATACCTGATAGGCGTTAAACCCAAAACCTATTCTCCCTAGGTACTTTAATCTCGGCTAATTTTCGTTAAAATTCTTCAGTAAGTTGCAAATAAAGGAAGCAATTGAATTCAGAGTTTGATTTTGAATACAATAATATGTTATTCGCTTGAGTAGAATATGTTAATATTGATGTGTACATATATCTCTAGCTATAGCTGCATCTTTATATATATAGTATTTACAGCGTATATATGAGTGTAAAATCTATATGAGTGCAATCTAGCTGTTATCGATCGTTTAAATTAATGATCAAGGCAGGGCTTAGATTATTAATTAATTGGCCCCCAGTATTCATTTTTATCTATAGATATATATTGTAAATTTATATATTAATGTATGTAATTATCTAACTTTTAAAAGAAACGGATACTGGAGAGGTCAAAATAATTGGGATAAGCAAATGTGATGAAGCTCGTAATAAATATCGGACCCGGTAACGACGAACTCTTGAGTTACTGCATCGTAGCATCTAATCGAGTTGCAATTGAAATGCAAAACTCTTTGGAATGAATTAGTATGACTAATACTAATAATCTAATGGTATTGACTCACCTTTAGAAGAGCACCAACAGTTGAGAAATGGAGATGATAAATCTGCCATCAGGAGTAGTCCCTCTGCAGAGCCGACCCGTTCACCTTACCGCCCTTTATTGAGATTGCAATTGCCTACAAGAGTTGGCTGAGGAAGGTAGCTGCTAGCTTGCTGATGAGATTACATTATCATGTGACACTTGATTAGAATACTTTAGACGGTTTTCGAGTGTTTATTTAGCTAAGTAAATATGGAAAATTTGTGTCATATACTCATAGTTAGAGGAAGTGAAGTTACTAAATATTCATAAATTGTAATAGTTATTTGTAATATAAGATTCTAACTTTCAATCTTTACTCTAGATGTTATTCCTCTCTACGTATTCATTCATCTTCCCTATATTAACATACCCATGCCCTCCCTTTTAAGTGCATATATATCTATTAAACGCCTGTAACCAAAGTTTAGATCATGAATAAGCTCGCACTAGGCTACTCTTATTCTCTTCATCGTTCAAATGACTTTTTCAAAATTTACTTCTTTAGCTGGCCATTCAGATAGAGTTTGGAGTCTATCAGTTCATCCTCATTTACCTCTTTTAGCTAGTTGTTCTAGTGATAAAACTGCTAGAATTTATTCACTTCAAAACGACCAATTTCAGCTTTTAACAGTTTTAGAAGATAGTCATAAGAGAAGTATCAGAACCGTAGCTTGGAAACCTACTGGGGAAGAACCATCAATTGCATTAGGTAGTTTTGATTCCACTGTCAGTATTTGGGGAAGGGAAAACGATGAATGGACATTTTTAGCGACAATTGAAGGACATGAAAATGAAGTAAAGAGAGTAGCATGGTCATTTGATGGTATATTCCTTGCTACTTGTTCTAGAGATAAGAGTATATGGGTATGGGAATCAGATGATTTGAATGAGGAATTTGAATGTCTAAGTGTATTACAAGAGCATACTCAAGATGTTAAACATGTTACTTGGCATCCTAAAGAATTATTACTCGCATCAGCATCTTATGATGATACAATTCGTTTATGGAGAGAAGATGATGATGATTGGACTTGTGTAGCAGATATTGCTGGACATACAAGTACTGTTTGGGGGTGTGATTTTGAATATAATGATGAGAATGACCATGCTAGGTTGGTGTCATGTTCAGACGATTTATCCTGTATTGTATGGACTAGAGTTGGAAGTACTGGTGGAGTTGATAAGAATGCAATTCCATCAACATTTAGGGCAGATCAGTTATCTGAAGAATGGATTAAAGAGTCGGTACTTCCATCTATACATACTCGTACTGTATACTCAATAGCTTGGAGTAAAGGCGGTAGAATAGCATCTATAGGAGCCGATGGAAAATTAGTAATTTATAGTGAAAATAAGGAAGATAATAAATGGAAAATTGACCAGGTAATTGAAAATAGTCATGGAATTCATGAGGCAAACTATGTAGTATGGGCATCAAGAGGAGGTGAAGAAATGGTTATTACTGGAGGAGATGATGGTAATGTAAATATATGGAAAGAATAGATTAGATTAATAAATATATAAATATATAAAATACATGATAAGGTAGAGGGCACAGTCTTCTATCTAACTTCTACCTTCTTATACGTTATGCTTATGCTTTTGGTATGCCATACCACATCAATCATCATCATCAGATACAGGAGCATCTTCAATTTCCCCAAGAGAAATTGGTATTACAAATGAATCTTCTGCATACTCCCCTCTATTCCGTTCTATCGTAATAATATCAACTTTTTCCTCTTCTTCATCCAATTGTCGTTTTGTTTCAACTGCTTCATCAAGTATATCAAATTCATCTTCTCTCTCTTCATATTCAATATTTTCTTCAAGTTCAACAAAATCTGGTGCTAAAGCGCTCCATTTTTGAGGAATAGAATATGTCCAAAGATATATAGTACCTGTATCTAATCCAGTAGCAGCAACTGCTGCTTTATTGGGATGGAATTCAATATCTACTAGCTCTTCCTTTGGACCTTCATAAATTTTAACTAATGATCCCATTGAAGTTTCCCACATGTAAATATCATGAGCTGATTCATAAGTAGTTGCTAATACATATTCACCACTATTACTAATAGTAATTGAGTTCCATTGTAAACGATTTACTACGTCTTGAAATTTATGTTCTAATTCCAAGTCCCATGATTCAGGATCGGTACGAGTGAAATCTGGGCAGTTTAATAACCGAATAGTACGATCAGAAGCATTTACTACAATACTACGACCAGAAGAACTGATACGAATTTGCTTAATATTTGAACTACTAATATTGAAACTTCTAATGATTTGAAGATTATCTGTTTTAATTATATTAAGTGCTCCTTTGTTTGTACCAGAGAGAATATAATCACCTTTTTTAGAAAATTCAGTTACAAGAGTGACATGTTTGGATATTTTAGTTCGTGAACGAGGTGGCTGTTTGCTGTGACCATCTTCTTGACCTTCTCCTTCTTCTTCACTATCTTTCATGTTGCTATCTATTATTGTTGGCATTGGTTTAACAATTGGAGAATCGCCAGTTAAATCTACATATCTAGGTAAATCTTCATATAAAGAAGCAACAAATATTAAATGATTTTCAGGATGAAGGGAAGCATTCCATACTGGAGCACCCATATTGACAATTTTTACTTCTTGACCAGTTTGTAAATCCCATAAAATACACTTCCAATCCCGTGATGAGGATAATATATACCTTCCATCTCTTGACCAGCTTATAGATTGAATTGGTCTTGTATGACCTCGCAAAATAAGAATTACACCATAGGCTTCATAATCAAAAATAACAATTGTACCATCTAATAATCCTGATGCTAAATAGTCCCCTTTACGATTGAATTTAATACAAGCAGAATGGCCCCATACTGAATGTTAGTAAAGAATGTAATGATATGAGGATGTTTTACTTACCAAAAGAATGAGCTAATGTATCAGGATATTCCTGCGCTAAAGCAAAAGGATCTAATAAAGAAAGATTCATTAGACGTTAGAGAACAGTTGTTAATCAAAGTGGAGATAACAAAGTTGTATTAAATTTTCAAGATCCTCGAAGCAAATTGATCTGCGCGTACTATATGATTCCGGACTGGCAGCCATCACCAAATTTCAAATGTAGCCGAGATCGCGTTAAACTTAAGCATGATTTTTTCAGGGGGATTTTTCTCCGAAAAAAAAATTTCAGCCGTAGCTTTCCTAATGATCATTGAAATATTTCACATTGTACACTATTAACAATTTTTTTTATTTAAAAGATTATATTTTTAACTTATTTATATTTTATTTGTTATTTTCATATCTAAAATGGCTAAAGATAAAGTAGTGGATAAATCCAAACCAAAGGCAAAGCCTACGGCAGTAACACAAGATCCAAGATTTTTTGGTGTTCATAATGATCCTAGATTCTATGTACCAAGTAGAAAAAGTATTAAAAGTGATTTAGATAATAGATTTAAAGATGCGATTAGTAAAGAAAAAGAATTTCAAAAAGTTGATACTGTTGATAAATATGGAAGAAAGATTAGTAGAGATAATACAAGAAAGGAATTAGAAAAGTATTATAATTTAGAAGAAGATAAAGATGAAGATGATGAAGAAGAAGAAGAAGAAGAGGAAGAAGAAGAAGAGAATGACAAAGTTAAAACAAGCCAACTTGAATCTGATTCTAGTGATGACTCTGATGATGACTCTAATGATGATAAAGTAACATTCGATCGTGCTAGAGGTGAAGGGCCTGGATTAGAAAGCAGCTCAGATGAAAGCGATAGCTCAGATGAAAGTGATAGTGATGATGAAGTATTTGGTGAATATGAAGAAGATGGCGATGAAGAAGAAGGACCAGGAGGAGCCAAACCAACTGTTGAACTTGGTGATGAAACATCCTCATTTGCTGTGGTCAATATGGATTGGGATAATGTTAGAGCAGTTGATTTAATGGCTACATTTTCAAGTTTTGTTCCAACTAAAAGTAGAATTCTTTCCATTGCTATATATCCAAGTGAATATGGAAAAGAAAAAATGGCTCAAGAAGAACTGTCTGGTCCAGCAAAAGAATTATTTATTGAGGGAAAGAAGAAGAATAAAAAGCATGAAGATTCAGACGATGAAGAGATTAATGAAAAGACAATTATTCAAGAAGATAAAGGAGAAGAAGTTGATTCATCTAAATTAAGAAAATATCAATTACAACGTCTTAAATATTACTATGCTGTTGTTAAGTGCGATAGTATCAATACTGCTAAAAGTATTTATGATAATGTAGATGGATCAGAATATGAATCTACAGCAAACTTCTTTGATTTAAGATATATTCCTGAAGATATGACGTTTGATGACGAACCAAAAGATGAATGTACAAGAATCCCATCTAATTATAAACCAAATAACTTTGTTACTGATGCATTACAACATTCCAAAGTTAAGCTAACCTGGGATGAAACACCAAATGAAAGATTACAATTAGCATCCAAAGCATTTAGTCAAAAGGAAATTGATGATATGGATTTCAAAGCATATTTAGCAAGTGACAGTGAAGAAGAGGGAGAAGGAGATGGAGAAGATGTAAGAGAAAAATATAAATCATTATTAGGACCATTAGCAGATAAATTAAATAAAAAAGGAGGTAAAGATAGTGATGGAGAAGATGATGTTGATATGGAAATAACATTTACACCAGCATTAGATGAAAAAGCCAAAGAAGAAGAAGAAGAGGATGAAACAACCATAGATAAATATCGTCGTAAAGAGAAAGAAAGAAAGAAGAAGAGAATGGAGAAATATAAAGAAACAAGGAAAGAAGAACAAGAACAAGAAGAAGCAAATGGTGATAAAAAGACTAGCAAGAAGAACAAAAAGGATAAAAAGAGCAATAAAACCGATTCTAAAAAAGATGCTGAAATGGAACTTCTTCTCATGGATGATGATTTATCTAAATTAAAAAGTACCAAACTCCAACCAGAAGAAACCACCACCACCAAATCCAAAAAGACTCGAAAGAGTAAAAAGGTACAACAAGCCGAAGAAGCAGAAGCCGGTTTCAACATGCAAGATGATCGTTTCAAAGATCTCTTTGAAAATCCCGATTTTGCAATCGATACAACAGTACCACAATTTAAGAAAACCAAAGGAATGGATAATGTAATGACCGAACGTAGAAAACGAGCACAAGATCATCAAGAAGATGATTCACAAAAGCCATCTTCCACTAAACGTAAATCAGATAGATCCGAAGAACTACTATCTTTAATTGAAAAGGTCAAAAGTAGAGCTAAAAAATAAATCCTCTTCCCCCCTCCCTCCCCCTTTGCCTCCGGCGGCCGGGCTCTGCCCGGACCCGTTGTCCCTCGCTTCGCGAGGAATTATATATATATATAACAGCATTATTTAAACCTCAGAGCGAAACTCGGAGCAACGGGTCCGGGCAGAGCCCGGCCTCCGGAGGCAAAAGGGAGATTAAAATGATGAACTTTATTAAATGCAATTTTTCATAGTGCTACTGAGGTAAATCTGATGTACTACTAGTATCAGTTGATAAAGTTATAAATTCACTGGGTTCGGTTGTTGGTGTCGTTACTGAGGTTGCTGCTGTTGTTAATGAAGAATTGATGATGATTTCTTCTTCATTATCTTCTTCTTCATTTACTTTATCATTTATATCTAATCCATTTAGTTCTTTAACACAATCTTCTAGCCTCTGCCAATTTTCTAATCGGAGTCGTTCTCTTTCTTCGGCATTTTCTTTTGATTGCCGGTACATGATTGAACATTGATCATATAAAACTGGATTTGCTTCCATGAATACTTTGGTAGCATTGAATACCATTCCGTGAATAGTTCTATTCCAATGTCCCGAATTCTCGTGTAATGACGAAAATATAATTGGTAATATTGTTTCTGAATATTCAGTTACTAAGTTGCAGAAATATTCATGAGTCCAGTAATAAAGTGCTCTTTCGGCTACTTGAAAATGTGGACTTGATATACATTTTGCTAATTGCATAAATAATGGAACATGAATTTTTTGAAATTGATGTGGTTCAATAACTTCAAATATATCTTCAATTTCAATTAAAAATAGTACTTCTTTTGGTGAATTCACCTTTGGCCAATATCTTAATAATCCCATGATAATTTCTTCGGTTAATGTATCATCCTTTTCTAAAAATTGTACTACACAATATGCTAATTGTGAATGATATAAACTTAATGCTCTTGGTTTATGAAGAGGTAATAAAACTCTGCTTAAAAAGATCTTGTGTTCCCCTTTTAATGGTAATGCAAATCCATTGATTATACTACCAAGAATTTCTAATAATTCGGCTATACCATTATGTCTATCAGTTTCATACACAAATTGAAAAAATACATTGTTAATTGATCTCCGGATAAACGCTCTTAATGTAAGGAACTTTCCATATGTTCTATGTAATGTTGTTTTTAAACAATCTCGTTCTCGAGGATCTTCACTATCAAATAATTCTAATAATCGAATAATAAATCTTTGGTCGATGTATTGTTTTGCTATATTAACATTGAAAGCTGGTGATTCCATAAATCTTAAGAAGAAATCATACACCAATGCCATATGTGGCCATGCTACTTCACTAACTGGTTCATCCTCATCAGGATCAAAGATATCACCAACAGGGTTAACTGGTGGTCCAATAGGTCTAAATAAATTCTTAACAAACATTTCAATCACTGTTTTATGCATTTGGTCAGTTAATGTAATTGGACTTGTTGATATATAATCAATTAATTCACATAATATATTTCTCTTCATTTCCTTTCCTTGGATATCAGCAGATGGGTCGTTAAAGTCAAACATTACTTTACATTGTTCAACTTTACGAAGAAATAATTCTCCATGGTCAGCAGGGGAAACTTCATTAAAACTTGGTAAATGTTCCAATTCACGTTTAGCAGAGATTTCAAATCTAGAAGAATTATGTCGTTTAGGTACTTTAATCCCATCAATACTAGAGTATCTTTCAACCATTAATCTATTTTGAGAATTTGGACTACCCGGTAATTCTAAATCACTAGGCATTGTTTCTGTTGAGCCAGGGGCTGGGACAAATGGATATGTAGATACTAATAATTGTTGCCTTTGACTGTTGGGACTATGTGGTGAATTTGGATTTGTTAATGATAATGAAGGACCTTGTGCTTGTCTTGGGTCAAGTGTTATAGTGGGGATACTATCGGAAGAAGTAATACCAATTGAAGCAGCAGTTACTGGAGTTGTTACAACAACAGCAGGAGCAGGTGTGGATGATGGTGAAGCAGGTTTATCAAGAGAAGAGGTAGAAGCAGGTCCAACAGCTACCCCACCTTTTACTAATTCAATAGCACTTCTACCAGAAATATTTCCATTACTATTGGTAGCAATTTGGTCTATAACTTCAGAATTTTGTTGAGTTTGAGGTTGAGTTTGAGCTTGCCCTTGAGGTTGTCCTTGTCCCTGACCTTGTCCTTGACCCTGTCCTTGACCTTGTCCCTGTTGTGCTGGTGATGGAGGAGTTTGACCTCTTAAAATTTCATGAGAATGAGATTTTGAAAGTTTATCATCTCTTTTCCTATTTTTAGAATCTTGACTTTTTGATCGGCTTAGCTAATGAAATTGTCAGTAAATGTACTTTAATAACCACGTTATTCTAAATACCTCATTCCTCCCCCTTCGTACTTCAACTTACTCGCTTTGTCCAACCTTTCATCATCGTGACTTTTCCTTATCGCCTGATTAATACTTATCGTATTATAATGCGAATAACTCCCTTATTAACTCCCTTATTAACTCCCTTATTATCTCTCTTATTATCTCTCTTATCCCTAACTAACTCCCTAACTAACTCCCTAACTAACTCCCTAACTCCTTGTTTATATCAAATCTCGAACTAATTATCACCTCCTTAATCCTTATCCCAATTTTAAAATTATCCCTAACTTTACTCTAACAATACAGGGTAAATAAATTTCTTTCTCTCCTTTTACTCTTATTTACTTTAATTTTACGTTGCTGTTAATTTAAAGGCGCTCTTCTCACCTCTAATCAAGTCGTGTGTTTTTTCTATGTTATGTTGGCAAACTGTACTGTTTATCGGCAGCAGGCAGTGATGGAATCCCGTTATACCGCACTATTTACTTATTAAACACTTGTACATACAAAACTATAATAACTAACACCCATTCACTCTCGTCTAGGCCCCTAAGATAGAGTTAACTACGTATATGAGCTGAAACAATCATATTTGTGGGGCGGTGTATATATGCGGCTAGCTTTCTTCTGGTTGGGAGAAAACAGAGTTTATATATTCGTTACTACAGCAACCACGTCCACCACAAGCCTCCGGCGGCCGGCCGCTGCCCGGACCCGTTGTTCCGCGCTACGCGCGGATTTCCAGGGGGGAGTAGCTTTCCTCGCGTGCGAGGAACAACGGGTCCGGGCAGCGCCCGGCCGCCGGAGGCAAGCGAGGAGAACGGAGCTCTAAAACAAAAACTATTTATTAAGTTACAAAAAAGTCGTAAGATCTAAGAAAATTCAAGTCATGCTGCTATAGGATAACTTTCATTTGATTCGTTACGTAATCCATCTAATCCATTCTCTTCAGTAATATCTTGTGTTGGAATTGCTAAATCATCTTCTAAAGTTGGTTGGTTTACGGTTGCTGTTAATTCTGCAAGTCGTTTAAGATTGGGTACTTGTAACCATCCGGGAATATATGATTCAATTCTTTTCAAAACTCTTGGTTCCATGATTTCAAATGGTCCGCTATCATCTAATGGAATTGCTTCAAGGAGAAGGGTATTGTTATTGTCATTTTTAACTCGAGCTGCTACTGCATTGAGAATTTCATTACTAATTGGTGGTTCATAATCTGCTACTAGGTATTGATTAATTAGCTTTTGAATTTGCGCTGGACTAAGTGTCCAACAAATATCATATATAATATCAATATCTTCTAATGTCGATTTCTTAAGTTGTAAAAGTTTTACTGATTGCATTATATGTTCTAATCTTAATATTCCTTCTGCTATATCATGTGCTTTACACCATTCTTCAATTCTTGTAATATTGTAATTGATTTGTAATCCTCGTTTCCATGATAAGAATGCTCTTCTCATTAAAAGATCATTAAATGCTTTAACTCCTACTAATTTTAATAACTCCATAATTGGTTGCTTAACAAATTCTGCTTCCAAATAGTATGCTTCCATTGCTTTATGTACTTTATTAAATAAACTTAATAAATCATCCATTGTTGCGGAATTTCCACTTCCAGTAAACATTTTAGAAAGAAATCTGGTATTTTCTTGAGTTATAAATCCTGGCAATGACTGTGACATGACTATGGCTGGTACAATCATTTTATCAAGTACCTTTTTAACTTCCTTCATCCATGTATGATAAATATTAAATTCTAAATTCTCTAAATCTTGTTTAACAATTCCTACTAATCTACCATATTCTTGAAATTCAAATTCTCCCATCTCATCTAATAAGGCTTCATTTTGAACTATATTTGCTTCTGCTAAACAAATAAATGAAAGAATTTCATGAACATTGGAAATCCAAAATGCTCCAGGATTAATAATATCTTCTCCAGTGAATTTCATTATTGAATCCTGAATTGCTTGCATAACTTGTCCTAAAAATCTTTCTGATTCTTTAACAAATCCTAATCTCCACATTTCACTAGTAATTAAATTAATAATGTTAGCAGGGAAAAGAATCTCCTTTGGAGTAATCTTTTCTGTACTTGATGGGGCAGGAATTTTAAGATTGAAAATCATTCCTTGTATAACTTCAACATAAAGTAATTTCTCATCTTCTAATAATCGTTCGATTTCTCCATTAAGTCCAATTGATCCAATTGAAATCTCGGTCGATGCAGAATATTGTCTACGATGTTCATGAATTGAATTAGAATTGGGTACAGCAATTGATGCTGGTCTTGGTGAATAACCAATAGATTCATCATAGTTATTAACCGTTGTTGTATTTGTAAGGGACCTTCTTTTAGCTGATCGTTTCTTTGGTGAGGCTGTTGAATTAACATGAAGATTATGAATTCCATTAAGTCCATTATTATTTCCACCGCCGATATTTCTTAATGGTGTTAAACTTGGTGCTAATGGTTGTGATTTAATTGCAACTTCTAAATCATTACGAAGCTGTGCTATTGTTTCATTTAGCGTAGTATGTTTATCTTCATAATCTTTAATTGTTTTGGCTGCTTCATCAAGTGCTGATTCTTTAGCAAGTAATTCTTCGCGCATTCGTTTATTTTCATCTGCATGTTGTTGAAGCTTGGTTAAAGTATGATCATGTTCCTTTTGAACTGATGCAAGATTTGTCTTAATTGAATCAATTTCTTTTAACAATTGTTGTCTTGTTTCATCAGATTCATCAGTAAATTCAATTAATCGTTGTTCAGATTCACCATGCTTCTTTTGCCATTGATTGATTTGATTCTGTAATCCATCAATTGTTAATTGTAATTTCTTATTATCATCTCTTCTTGTTGCTAATGATTGAGTTAATTCTACAACCTTATTTTCAAGTTTATATTGAACTTCTCTATAGTGATTAACACTTTTTGCTTCTACTCTTAATTGTTTTAATTCTTTAATTGCTTGACGTCTACGAACAAGACCTTGAACAAGAATAATCTTATTACGTGTTGCTATATATTCTTTTCTTGCTACATAACCTCTCCAAGTTTTTTGAATAGTAATTGCTGCTGAATCATATCTTGCTTGTAATAATCGTTTTCTTAACATATAACCACGAACCATTCTTTGTAAAGATACAATAGATGAACGAATATTTGCATAATTTTTACGAGCAGAGTATCCTCTCCAATGAGTTTGAATAATAGTAGCTGCTTTTTCTCTACGTTCATTTTCAAATCGTTGTCTTGCAATATAACCACGAAGAAGCGTTTGAAGAGCAATATGAGATTGTCGAATTGCTAAATATTGTTTACGATAATGTAACATTCTTAAATTCTTTTGAATAACAACTGCACATTCATTAAGACGATTAGAACGAAGCTTTTCAAGATATGCCAACATACCAGCTCTAAAGAAGATTTTGGTTTTACCAAGTTGATATTTATCAACAGATTGAATAGATTTTTGTAAAATTCCGTCACATAATTGTTTAAGACCTTGTGACCAAATATCTGATGGTACCAACATATAATAACGAGAAGCAAATTCTTCATAAGTCCATCTAGTAGGAAATCCAGCACAAGAAATACGAATAGTTTCTAAAACACCACAAGCTCTTAATTGAGATAATACCATTGGACCATTAAATTTCCAAGCGGCTTTATCATCATTTGGTTTAATACACCGGATATAATGAACATTAGTAGAGTTAATTGTAGTCATTAATTCAATAAGAGATCCTTTAAATATACTACCCAAGGTTGGCTTTCTTGTAATGGCTCTACCAGGAGCAGTATTATTAGTAGCTACAACATCAACTTTATTATTTACTTCTAAAACTTGTTTTAAAAGTTCATTGCTAGTACTCATCAAGACCTCCACTAATTCATCAGGAACTGTGTCTCTATTCTTTTCAATAAATCCATCAACTTCATAACTAACATCCATAGCATAATGACTAACAATAAAAGAATTCTTTCCAAATCTTGGCTTTTTAAAGAATTTATTATAATCCGGTTTATCAAAATTTAGATACAATTTATTAATCCAACCATCATCACTACCAGCAGGTAATCGGGATTCTTCATCCAACAAAGACAATATTCCCATTTTTGCTTCAATTAAACTAATACAAGGTTGATTATCACTAAAATCAATAAAAGTCCATTCAATCTCTTCCCTTATATATTCATCTTGTTCTAATTTAAATACATGCTGATTAAACTCTTGTTGTAACTTTTCATTAGCATAATTAATACAAAATTGTTCAAAAGAATTAATTTTAAAATGTTCAAATCCATAAATATCTAAAACACCAATAAAGCTATTAACATGATGTTCAGATTCATCCGCTAATAACCCTTGATTTATAATGCTCACCAACCAATCAAAGACAGTAGAATAGATATATTTAGCAACCGAATCTCTAACAACAGTAGCTTGTTTATGATTTAAATCAGAAACAATCTTTTCACTTCTTGTAGTAATTTGTTTCTTAACAATCCACTTAGCAAAGGCAACTGCATCTAATCCTAATAAATCACAAACTTTTACCAAAGAAACTTCATCGGAACTTAATAAAGCATTTGATCTTGTAGAAGTAATTTTAATATTACCAATATGAAGTAAAGCAGCCAAGATTTTAAATATCCCATGTTGAACATCATTATCAATACCAATAGTAGATAAAGCATCTTTGGTAATACTGAATTCTTTACCATCATCAACATTTTGAATAATAGGTTCACCACCTTGGTTAAGATATTCAAATTCTTCAATTGGTAATAAACTAAAAAGCTTTCGCTCTTGTTCAGTAGCACCAGAACATAATTGATAAAAGATATGATAATTACGTTCAGTATAAGGTTGAAAAACCAATCTTGACCTTTCTAATAAATAAGTTCTAATTCTAGCACCAATAATATCGACATTTTTATTGAATTGGATTTCCAAATATTTACCAAATCTAGAAGAATTATCATTTCTTGTGGTTTTCGCATTACCAAAAGCTTCCATAATAGGATTAGTAGCCAAAATCTGTTCTTCAGTTTTACTTAAAGCTTCATTATTACCATGATTACTATTACTATAACCTTTATGAACTTTGCGAGGATGGTCAGGATCCTCTACAGTAGCAAAATATCTCATGATATACTTAGCACTAACGGTTTTACCAGCCCCAGATTCACCAGAAACAACAATAGTTTGATTCTTTTGATCCCTTAACATACATCTGTAAGCATCTTCAGCAATAGCGAAAAGATGAGGTTCTAATTCACCACGAGGTTTACCACTATAAGCTTGAATAATATCAGGAGTATAGAGATTATCAACTCTTTGAAAAGGATTAGTTGCTATAAGAACAATACCAGAATAAGTATAAATATTTAATTGAGCATAACGCATGCGAATCGCATGAAGAACAGCAGGTTCATTAAGATAAGATAAACTAGTAAGATCTTCAGTAGTTTCTAAAATAGGAGGATTTCGTAAAGGAGGAAGAGAATCACTATTTTCGTCGAATTCACTAGCGGAAGCTTCAATAGTTCGTTCCTAATATAAGTTAGAGATGATGACATGTCGATACGCAAGCGAGCCCCCGCGTAGCGGGGGACAACGGGTCCGGGCAGAGCCCGGCCGCCGGAGGCAAAACCAAAACATACAGTTCCATCTTCAAGAGAAAGATTCAGTATTACTTTAGAATCTTGGATATCTTTAGAAATAACTTCAGCACCAACCCAACCTTCCTTTTCATCTTGGACCCAACAACGACTATAAAACGTTAGAAAATGAGAGGGAGAGAGAGGAGAGGAGAGATTACTTACGTTCCTATTTCATATGCTGAAGCAATCATAATGAGGTGAGTGGAGTTGTGAAATAAAAATAATTAAGTAGTTTAATAACTACAGTTGAGGTGATAAAGATCAGATCACGGTTTGTCTATAATCTATGTAAAGTTTTTGAATTTCTTATTAATATCTTTTTCAATATCTTTTCAATCTATATCTATAGTCAGTTGATTCCCGTCTTTTTTAAATCTATCTATATATGTTAGTCAACCTACAAATACTATACCTCCACTTCCATTATGGTTTATTCTAAAACCCACATGGAAAAGATTACTATTAGCTTACAATATAAATTTTTCTATTTGCTTTAAGACAGCTTTTTCGTCAAATAACCAAAATAAAAAAAAATATTCTTGTCAAAAAGTTAAAAACCAAAACCGAAATGAAAATGAAAAATGAAAGTAAAATATAAAATTTCCTAGTGTTGGAAAATTAACAATCAATAATTCAATATAAGTTAAGAAGAACTTTAACGCATAGAGTTGATTTGAGGAGGTTTATTCTCAGGAGTAATCAATACTTAACGTTTACACTTAAACGGTTATAAAACCACGTAAGTTAATCGCGCGCGCGTTTTGGGTTGAAGTAGGGCTAAATTGGGAGGAACGTAATGGG
>JAJMID010000045.1:0-100408 GCA_030583405.1 Sugiyamaella americana | reverse complement strand
CACAAGCCTCCGGCGGCCGGGCTCTGCCCGGACCCGTTGTTCCTCGCTCCGCGAGGAATTAAAGAGATAAGATAAGATATTAGCCATTCCTCGCGGAGCGAGGAACAACGGGTCCGGGCAGAGCCCGGCCGCCGGAGGCTTGTGCGTGCGGCTGAGAGGTTGTGTTAAAGAAGCATGAGAATTGATTTTGGGTGATTTGAATTGGATGTTATAAAATATAGAGAAAGATGGATCCATTAGAAGACCCTAAGTTGCTTCCTTCGCAGATATACACTACTGCTGCTGCTCTTCTTAGTTCTATTGATCGTATGTTGTGATTTTGGTTGTGCGTGGGGAGGGGAGGGGAGGAGGTGTTGGTCGCGTTCTAACATTGTTTTTTAGGTAAAGTAGTTGTTTCTTTAAGAGATGGTCGTAAACTTTTTGGTGTATTAAGGTCTTTTGATCAATTTGCTAATTTGGTTCTTCAAGATACTATTGAAAGAATTTTTATTGATGACACTTATGGCGAAAATAAAGTCGGTTTATTTATTGTTAGAGGTGAAAATGTTGCTTTATTAGGCGAAATTGATCCTGAAAAAGAGGAAGCTTTAGAAGGCGATGAACGTCCTGGTTCTTTGGGTTCCTTAAAGAAAGTTCCTTTTAAAGAAATTGAGAAAAAATTAGAAGAAAAAATCGAATCTTTAAAGAAATCTGATAAATTACAATCTAATAAATTACATAGTTTTGGTCTTAATGCTGAAACACTTTTGGATAATCTGTATTAATGTATAATGAATTGTATTATAATAATGAATGGTGTTGGATGCTTCTGTGCAGAGCACGGAAGTATTTCGATTGTGTAGATTGCGTCTACTTACAATTAAGATATATGTATGATATTTGTATATTGCTATTTCTAACGTTACTTTAATTATACGAGTTATACTATAATTTATATATTTCTCACCTTCCCTACTATACATATATTGAGAATCTTATCTTCAATTTTTTTCGAGATTCTATCTAGCTAGTGCTTGATGAATAAATGCACCAAGAAACTTTATATCTTCTAAATTAACGTCTATATAATAATATTCTAGTATATAGTAAAACTTCTCATTAATGAAGAAGCAAATTCCCGATAACAAATTAAACTAACAGGCCAATTACGTTGTTGGTTACCTAGTGGAGCTCACTCAAGTCATATTAGAAAACTATGTAAATCACCTGATAATAAATATGGTAACATTACGAACCCTCGGTATCCTCTGGGGTATTTCCATCTTTCACCTTGAGTATCGTATCTATTAGAGTAAATCAATTTTGATTTATGTTTCATTAAATAAACTGTTTCAGCAGATAGAGTGTTCATTACTGTTACTTCAATGAAATCTAACTTTTTATTCAAAATTTCTTTCACTTTTAAACCTTTATGATCCAATTATGAATACATCGTCAATATCGGATTTTTTTAAGATCAAATTTTATGTAACTAACGTCATACACTTCAAATATTTGAGATAGTTTTGATTAGTTTCTTGGAAGTGAGTTTTGAGGATTGTTGATATGAACCTCTTCAAGATCTACTTCTCCTGAAGAAGGTAGGTGATATGGTGATTTTGTATCTTAGTTGTGGTGCTGTGTTTCATTGTATCAGATTGAGAAATGTTAAGTAAAATTGTGAAATAAAGTTATAAATGATTTAGAAGATACGATATGAATGAATCATTAGTTAACTGATAATCCAATTAAAGAGTACAACGATGATATTTACGATAATATAGTAATATTAACTTGTTGCTTATTCAATACTGCTTAACTAATGTTACCTTTGTAGAAAATCGCCCACATCTTTTTGATTAGTTAGAGCTGCTAAGCGCTTGAGAGTGAATTCATATTATGATTAATTAGTAGTACATCAGCAATTTAGAATGAAAGTAATAGCCACCTATATTTTGGATAGTCTGAGATGATATAATGAATATATATTATTAATCACAAGCAATATACGAAGGGTATTTCCATGCTAACCGCTGATAACCTGAGATTGGCATAACAATACATTGTTTAAAGTTAGTACCTGTCACTCTTATCCTGCATAGATAAGATAAGAGTATGCACATTACTATTTAGGTTAACGTACGTTGGACAGTTAGTTTGAAAGGTGGGTAATCACATGATCTATAGCTATTAGTTTATGGTTAACGACATACATTCAAGTTCTCGTTCTAATATGGGATTTTCGGTAGTATTCAAGTAGAGAAGGTATCCATTGATATAATACCCACATGGTTAACTAGTACGGACCACTACCTATAAAGTATTTAGCTTTATCACGGTATATATTTTGAATATAAATATATTGAGTATAAGATTCCGAGCGGAGCTCGGAACAACGGGTCCGGGCAAAGCCCGGCCGCCGGAGGCACAGTGGGGGAAGAGAGGAGTGTACATTTCTTCTATGGCTTTTTTGAGGGTAGTGGAGCTGTCGTTAGGGTGATAACTGGGAAAAAAGGATGACATTTATCGGTTTTTAGAAGCGGTATTTTGGATTGAATTTGTTTGTTTTGTTTTAGAAGGGAGATTTCTGTAGGGATATCATCATCATTTGATGATGGAGATGACTCTAATATTCGTTTAACTTCAGAGCCAGTTAATGATATAACTACACAGGATCTTTTAAGAAGATCAAGTCCAGGGTTTGCTTTTGCTACTGCTGCTAGATTGTTTATTAATGAACGACAAGAATCAGCAAAATGTTTGGAGAAATCTAATGCTAATTTAATTGTTGGGGTGGATTTTTTAAGATTATCATCAAGTTCTTTATAGGAAGGAAGTTCAGGAATTCCTACTGATGAAAATGGTTTCATTCTTAATCCATAAAGGAGTTCTTTTGAAGTTGTTAATGCAGATGGCTGAGATGGTGATAATTCACTTAATTGTAATGCATAACTAAGATATTGATTTGCCAATGTGATTTGATCTAATGCCATTGATTCGAGTTCTAATGCACTTATATAGGTTGCTGATGCACGTTGATTTGTTTGTTCAAGGAAAATACGAATTCTTGACAGATGTTCACGTAATTTTGTCATAAGATAATGACCATAAGAGTACATTGTTGGGAATTCCCATGGTTTATATACATCTAATTCAAACCCTAATAATACTACCCAAATCATGATTTGTAGCTTACGAAGGTAAACCCAGGAGGAGATTGGTAAAGCAGGTATTTTTGAATTATCTTCTAAAGTGATTGTTTGTGATTGAATTAACGGTTCTAAAGCTTCTTCTAAACTTTCAGCAGACACTTGAAGACTATCCCAAGAGAGAATACAATGAGCTAGGTTTTGTCTTTGTCTTGGTCTATTTTGGCACATGATTGTTAATAAATCGGTATAACAAAGAACTGCTTTTGATAAAAATGGATCTATTAATTTTTTAATTGCTGGATTTGATGATTTAAGAATTGAATCGTAGTTTGGGCAAGACATTTCTTGAATATCACGAATAACCCATTGTTTAAAAGGAACACCAAGGATTTCATTCTGGCCAATAACAAGTTTTAATATAGCTCTTATAATTGGTAAAGGTCGGGGATTATTTTTTTCTGAAAATGATAAATAATAAGCAAGAAAATCTGAAGATTTATCAATGGAAAGAAGAGTACGAAATCCTTCTATATTTTCAACAATAGTTAATAAACTATTATATGCATCAGTTATAGATATTCTTCTTAGTTGTAAAAGGGGAGAAGGGTTCATTACACGAGTTTGAACACCATCGGAGAATGAAGATTCAAATTTTGTACTATTTTCACTATCTCCATTGTCAGATATAATTGATTTGAGTAAATTCTTTGCAATAAGAAGATGTGTAGGTTTCTTTGGTACTTTTTGATTTAAGATATGAATCCATTCTGCCCGTAACTTTAGTCTATCAGAAACAAAAGATGGTACTTTATCACCGTGAGCTCTTACCCATTTCCCAGCAGCATCAACAGCTTTCACCACAACATCAATATTAACCTGTTCAAGAAAACACAAACCTGATTTATTAATAATAATATCTTCTTCTGGATAAATAGCATTAGTAGATAACGGATCCATCAAACCAATAGCCAAATCAACACTTTTAACCAATCCCAATATATAAATCTCCACAATATCATTCCAATCAATAATATTAGACAGCTTCTCCTGAATATACTCTTCTAAATAAGCCTTTGCTTCAAAAGGAGGAATACCAGGAACATTAACAATAGAACCTAATCTTGTCAAAACCTTTTCAACATAAATACAAGAAAGAACCGTTTGCAACAACATAGGACCAGTATGCCAAGTCAACTCAGCAGCTAATAAAAGATCAATAATCTCTAAAGCATCACTCGAAGATTCAATCTTAGGAGCAATTGATAAATTATAATCCAATTCACAGTATTTCAATCCAGTATCCATTTTCTCATTCCCAATCTCAAGAGCATGAACTCCATCTAAAAGAGTAAATGAACTCTCATGAACTAATTCATCTGATTTCAATTCTATCAACAGTTAGTTCCCACACCGTTCCCCGCACATGCCTCCGGCGGCCGGGCTCTGCCCGGACCCGTTGTTCCTCGCGTAGCGAGGAATTACCATGTAGCAGCTCACAATAGCCCACGTACTATCAGTATCATTTATAAATTCTTGAGTTATATCCTGATATCTATCATGACCATAAATAGTAGGATTCTCTTCATTTAAGGTTCCATTCATATCTAACATATCTCGATCTTATTATGGTGTAACTAACTCTCCACCACCATTTACTCATAGACTATTATTATTATCGCTTACCACCAACATGCATCAGACCTTATTAGTTGATTATGCCTTTGATTTTTCAAATCACAAAAGCGGCTTTTGCGGCTGTGCCTCCGGCGGCCGGACGCTGCCCAGACCCGTTGTTCCTCGTTCCGCGGAGGAATATCTAACTTCTTAACATTAACATCTTCTTAATTCCTCGCGTAGCGAGGAACAACGGGTCCGGGCAGAGCCCGGCCGCCGGAGGCACAGTGGGGGGATGCGGGTGGGATGGGTTTATTTCTATACGCTTGATACAATGTTTGATGCTTCTTGGAGTGCTTTGACCATTTTTTGGCATTCTTTACGACGTTGAACGGTGAATTCGTTTTCTTTAACTAATTCATCAATCTCATCAGATCGATAGAGATTTTCTAATAGTTCTTTTTGAATTCCTTCTTTGGAGAATGATATTAGGTTAAAGGTGATTGATTTGGGGACTAAATCGGCGATTGTTCGTTGAACAATACTGAAATATGAGTTGATGAGGAGTTTTATTACTTCTGTTTCAAGTGTTTCACGTTCTGTCATTGGTCCTGATGCTCTTAAAACAGAGGGGGGACTTTCCATTGCTGCTAATCGTTTCTTGTTTTTAGATGAGAAAAGTGATCCGAAAAATCCTCCAAATACATTGTTCTCATTAGATGATGATGTGTTGCTATCGATTGAATTACGTGATGAACTTGGTAATGGTTTACCTGTTTTGGGATCTAATTGTACTGGTTTGGATAATTGAAGTTTATTAGATACTATTTCCATTGCTTGATTACCCTTTAAAAGATCAGGATGTGCACTATTGATATAACTTTCTTCCATAGATACAAGATCAGTTACCAATTTATTTGTTGGAATTGTCGCATTCTTTAAAAATTGAACAAATACTTGTGAGATCTTTGCTTTTAATCCTGGATATCGGTTAAATGCTTGTTTACTAAGGACTTGGGTTTGTATTCTAATTAATTCATCATATACTAATGTTACACATTTTAATGATGGTTCTTCAAATCTCTTGATTTGTTTTTTAACTAAAAATTCAAATGGTGCCATACCTACAAATAATGATGGTACTAACCCTGCTGAATTGAATAATATTGTTCGGATATCACTATCTTTAATCTGATCAAACGGATCTAATGATTTAATACCATTGGTAAAGATTTCATGAAATACAAATGATATACGAGCTCCTCCTGATAATTCTAATGATGATACATCTTGTCCTCTACCTTCTAATATACTTCTATATTCATCACAAAAGTCTGTTATAATTGATAATACAACATTACTTGGAGATCCTAAATCGGCTGGTCCTAGTTGTACCAATTCTGCTTGATATTTCTTTAAACTATTTTCAATTCTATTCTTAATATCTGGTAAAGTTTGCTTGATGTGGTTTAATAAAATACTATTTAATCTTTTTGCTAAATAAGCAGTACCACAGAATTGAGATTTAGCAGCATAACTAGCATGAGTTTCGAAAAATGACTTTTCATACTCTAAAGCAGATTTAATCGATTTATTAGTAGTAATATCCTTTTGACCTCTATTAATAACTGGTACATAACCAAATCTTAAAGGAATAATCTTACCAGATAAAATATCAATTACATCAGTACCTTGATCCATTAAATCAATTTTAGTTAAGACACCAATAGTTCTATTTCCTTCAGGATCCACTTCTCTAGCTAATTTCAAACCATCTGAATTGGCCAGATCAGTATTAGCAGCAGTTACTGAAAGAATAATAGCATTAGGTTTGGAAATATACTTCAATACCATTTCCTTAATCTGTCTTTCAATATCCTTAGGTTGATCACCGACTGGAACCTTTGTTAAACCAGGTAAATCGACCAATGTTAAAGTTAAAACATTAGGAGAATAAATTCTTAAATTAATAGGAGCAGAACTAATGCCAGCATTTTTACCAGTTTTCAACTCAGTTTCACGAACAATTTCATTACGAATTTCATTAAAATTATAAAATTTTTGACCAGGTAAATGAAGAAATTCTCCCCATTCCCCTTCGTTTTTCTCTTTATCAACAGCAACAGGAGAATCATTATCATTTTTTACATTTCCATTTTCCAACCCATCAATAAGATTACCATTACCATTCCCATTGGCAGTAGCAGTAGTAGCATTTGAACCAGGAGGATCTCTGCGAGTAATCAATTGTAAAACCAAAGGTCTTCTTGTAACAATACCAGTGCCTCTTGGTAAAAAGTCTCTACCGACAATATTTTCCAAAACAGAACTTTTACCACTAGATTGACTACCAACAACTGTAATTTGAGGAAGATCAATAGAATGGCCCGAAGTTCCAACTGTAGCTAAAGCATCCTTTAATTCTGTTAGCTAGGGGTGCCGTGACATTGCCTCCGGCGGCCGGGCTCTGCCCGGACCCGCTGTTCCTCGCGGAGCGAGGAATACTGGTTACTCTATGCTTTCCGAGCGTAGCGAGGAACTACGGGTCCGGGCAGAGCCCGGCCGCCGGAGGCACTACATTAGGTGATAGCACTTACTTGGAGTCGATTAACAATACTAATCAAATGTTGATCCATTTTGATTTGATTTATTAATGGAACAAAAGTTGTTGATGTTTAATATTTTATCGCCTTCTGTTGTGATTCTAAGCGTTAACTTTAATGTTTGTGCGTAGCAGCTGCTAATCTTATTTATTCCTCCCTTCCCTCTCCCTCTGCCTCCTGTCTCGGTGCCCTGCCACTTGTTATGATGGGTAAGGGTTGAATATCTCTTTAAACGCCATGGTTGATAAGAGAGAAGAGTGGGAGTGCACGGAGATAAGATTGGAGTAGAGTAGAAATATTAGTTAAATAGATATTGGAAGTAGCTTGGAAATGCGAATAGACTATTATAATAGGTAATAAACTAAATACTTAACATTAATTATCTTCTTACTATTAATACAATTCTTAGTTGTTATCTCTTCTGGCGCTTACAAGAATACTCGGTGGCACTGCCTACCCCTGAATTTGCCATTTCAATGAAAGCACATCACTTGGCGGTTGGTTGCTGGCAAAGACGATAATACTACAAGCAGTTGAATTTTAGGAATTAAAAAATGATTAATTTTATATCTATATAATATTTATCCCTCAGATTCCTTCTGCCTCCGGCGGCTGGGCTCTGCCCAGACCCGTTGCTCCGAGCTTCGCTCGGAGATATTAGAAGTGGTGGAATAGGATCCTATGAGAAGCAACTTAGAAGCTCTGGTCATATGTGGAGAATCAACTAGGGAGTCAGCTTATCCTGCAAAAAACACTATGAAATCCAAATATCTACACCACTGAATATCTACCTCCATACATTTCCCTTAATACTGACTAACATTATACCGTTCCATCTGTAGCTGCCCTCAATTCCAGGTATTCTATTTAATCATATGTCCATCGGGTACATTATATCAACCGTTCCATAATAGATTAATAACTGAAAACTGTATAAATCAAGCATTATCTCTGAAGGCTGCATATCTTGTGTTTTATCATTATCTAAATTAACACCATTGGTTATTGAGAACGCAGTAAAAAATAGATCATTGACCGTTTGCTGCAAATTGCTCTTATTAGCTGATTGATTATTAGTGTTTATCAGTAATGGTTTTGCGGTTACCGAGTGAGAGTAGGTGGTGATTGGCCATTGTTCTTGGATTAATTGGAGGAGAAGAGGCGTTGGCTCTTGCGTTATAGGGGGGGTGGTGGTACCTTGAGGTCATGAAGGATAGATTTTTGTGGAGAAGTTCCTAAGTGTAATAT
Source organism: Sugiyamaella americana (assembly GCA_030583405.1). NCBI lineage: Eukaryota > Fungi > Ascomycota > Dipodascomycetes > Dipodascales > Trichomonascaceae > Sugiyamaella > Sugiyamaella americana. Next base: position 91,812 of record JAJMID010000045.1, on the reverse strand, counting down.
TGATATGATAGGCACGGTGATTCCTCGCGCAGCGAGGAACTACGGGTCCGGGCAGAGCCCGGCCGCCGGAGGCAGAGTGAAGGGGAGGGTTGTGCATACCCCCTGATATTGCCTAATTGGGAGGTTGTCGAAACAAACGATGTGCGGGTTTAAAAGTTTTATGTTCTGCGGGATTCAGTTATTGTGGGATTATTGGTTGGATATGAAGGAGTAGTGGTGGTATGGAGGAGAAGAGAGTGTGTATGAGAATGTGTAGGGGGCATGTGGTTGGTAAGTATACTGGTCACCTGGCTGCGCGGATGGAGTGTATGATGAGATGTTGATTATCATCATAACTGTATTGAAGTTTCATATGTATATAATGATTAATGTAAAATATGTAAGTCTAGATAGTTTATAGGTGAATAATGTGTAAAAGAGCTTAGATATTAGTTCTTTGTATTGAAAAAGAGAATGATCAGAGGGGTGCGGAGTTGGTGCTCCGATAGCTATGCATGATATTATCCAGTAAGTTATCGCTGGGAATAGTAACTAAATTAGCCTAAGTATTGATTTGGAGTAAGATTTGGCAACTATGCTAATTTATAATTTGATTTATAACTAATGTAAGTATGTAAGTACAATCAGAAGTCCAACGGTATCGAGGATTCTGGAAGGTCGCTTTACGAGGTCGAACTTCAACTTCAACTTTAACTATATACTCCACGCATGTATGTTAGAACAGTTAGATGTTAGTTTATGTCAAACTACATACCCCTAAATAGTTGAGGTTGGCGGCCTAACGGATAAAAACCGTTAAGCTAACCTTATTGTTCGGACATGAAATTTAACTTACGTGGGGAAGTGCAGATTCTGTAGGAGTCATCGATGGATAACTCGGTTGAGGTATATTTGATTTAATTTACCAAAATGACAATGGATATATTAACTTATATTGACAAAGCATTTGAACTTCTTTTTATTATTGTTAAAATATAAATATATATAAGCTTATAGAACATTCTTCGTATCTATTGAATGCAGGTTTACTGTTCCAACTCTTGGCTACGTTTGTTCTAACAACGCTTACGTTCATTGCATTACTAATCTTACTCATGATTAGAAACATAGCCGAATGAGATTTCTTTCTATTCTACTGTATTTAGATGATAGAAATGAAAAAGAAATGAAAATAGAATCGTTGAAGAGAGCACCGAAATAACACCGAATCTACGGCTAAACCGATTATGTCCTACAATCGAGATCTACTGCAAAGAACCAAATTTTAGCGTTTAGTGGGCATCTAGCATAGTGATTAACTAAGACAGGGCTGATGGTGCGCAAGTGGAGCATATAGTCAGAGATATATTAGTATTGTTTATATAGATTGAATTATCTCGTTTAAATTTGGATAGTAAATTATATAATCATATTAAAGGTAGATCGAGGAGGATATAGTTGAGATAAAGTATAAGGATAAGTAAGATTTATAATAAGTAATAGTATTACTAAGTGGTAATTTGGTTATAAGTGAATGGTATTGATACTGAACTTGAAGTTAACGACTATTTATTAACTTAATCTTGAACCTAATTCATTATATTATATTGATAAGAAATTCAACTAATTGTATTCTATTCACGTATATTCACGTATATTGCACCTACACTACACTCTACTCTCTCGTTCACTCACTCTCACACACTCCCACCAATGATTTAAAATGACCAAGAAAATTAAAAATTCTGATTCTTCAAGAACTTCAATTGCTTGTGAAAGATGCCGTAAAAGGCATATAAAATGCGATGGTGATGATATTTGCTTGAATTGTAAAAAAGTTAAAGCTACTTGTATTTATGTTGAAGGTGATAAGAAGATTGTAATTTCTTTAAGATTTTTGCAAAAGTTAAAGAGAGATAATGAAGGGTTAAGAAGGTTAGTATCTCATTATAAAGGTTTAAGTGGAAATGGTAATGGTAATAATACAACTATACCTGGTATATCTAATGAAACCGATATCGATATGGAATTGAATGCCATATTCGAAGAGAATAATATTGATTTTGGTGAAGGAAATGGGACTGTAAAAAGTGAAGTATTAAGTAATGGTTCATCACCTATTTCTATTAGATCATTACTACAGAATGCAAGTCCTGAAAAGATTAAAAATGAAGATAGTCCTTCTAGTGTTAGTATGAATGTTGCTGTACAATCAACAATTACTGTAGGTATTGAATCAATATCAAATACAAAACCTGAATCTTCTGGAAGAGGTACTGGGTCAGGTAATCCATCTCCTGGTTCTTCACAACCACATATGATTGCTCTTCCTACTGAACATGGTTGCGTTGTTATCCCATTAATGGACTCTTCTGGTAAATTAGATTCTACTGATGGTTCTTTTCAAGGTACTTCATCAATGTCCACGTTTGGAACTGATCTTAAAGGTATTCTTCCTCGTCAATCGCAGCTTGATTTAAACGACATCTCACCATCTAAATCATTACGACGTCCTGTATCAGCTAATCTTAAACGAAACAATCACAACTTCACTATTAATGTCTATCAAGAATGTCGAGATCATCCATTTGTAATTAATTTTGAATTACCACCTTACGAACAAGCAGTAAGAGCATATTCTATGTTTAATCAATTCTTATGTGGAAGTTTCTACTTCTTCAATGCTTATGAGTTTAAAACCAAAATGAAAGATACTTACGATAATATGCAATCTGGGGTTATGGATTTACCACAATTACTATGGATAACAAAGCTGTTAATAGTATTAGCATTAGGTGAATTATACTTTTTTGGTACTAAAAAAGGACAAAAGGAGTATGAAAAGAAACGAGCTTCTAATGATACTACTACCTCTAACCATACTAATGAACCAGAACCAATAATTAAAGGTATTGCAGAGATTTTATTCTTTAAAAAGGCTGCTTGTTTAAGTGGAATTCTTATTGATGAAGTTCATAATTCCCCCTCAGTTGAAGCAATTGAAGTAATGTTTTTAACATCATTTTTCCACCAAATTATGGATTGGCAAGTAGGTGCATATCTTGTTAATGGAGTAGCATTAAGAACTTCATTACTACTTGGTTTACATGTTGATGCTGGCAAAGATACATTTTCAACTCATGAATTAGAACACCGAAGAAGAATTTGGTGGTCAATATTCCACTTTGATAGATATATAGCAGCAAAAGCAGGGCTTCCTTTAACAATCTATGAAACAAGTATCTTTGCAAAATTACCAAGAGATATTGAAGGAAATGATGGTATTAGAGGAGAATTTCCCAATGCTGATTATATTAATAGTTTTATAGAAGTAACCCGAATAGTATCATTTGCATTATCAGAATTATATCAACGACAACCAGAAACAACAATCAATGGTAACATCTTACCAGCTATTTATGAAGTTATGAATCGATTATTCTCATGGAAAAGTAAATGGACGTCAAAATTAGGTATAAATTGGAGTCCATCTGGCACCGAATTTGCAATAACAAGAACAGCGGCAAATGTTTATCATGAATACCTACATTGTGTAAATCTAGCAGTACGACCATTATTATATCATTTTGTTAGGAAAAGAATTCTTGATAGGCATGCTAATCCAGGACCAATAGATTTATCAGGATATTCCCAGAATATAATCACGTTATTAAATGCATCAATGAGTGCTTCCTTACAAACCATTCAATCCCTTCAATGTTTATATTCAGTAGATGATTTTGCAACCTTTGGATATCTTGATAGAGAATATTGTTTTTCATCAGCATCAACATTAATGTTATTCATAGTAGCATTTGGAGTATCACAAATATGTTCACCAACAATAGGAAGAGCATTACAATTATTACATCATTCCGAAATGGCAGGAAATGGGCATGCCAGTATTCGTAAGAAGCAATTGATTAATTTAACTGCGAGTTTTCAATTTCTAGATCAAACATTCATTCAAGCTGCTGAAGAAGAAAAATTAAAGACATCAGAACAATCAACAACAGCATCAACAAACGATAATAAAACCACCACTTCAACATCAACAACATTGAAACCGCCACCAACAATAACATACTATGATTCACAAACTCCCACCACCTCAATCACCACCTCAACCACCACCTCTACGACCTCCACCACCGATTCACGACCTTCCTTCACCCCCGAATCATCCATACCACCCCCACCATCAACACCCAACAATGATCTTCATCAACTTTCCAACATATCCTTAGATGAATTCCAAGCAGAAAATATTAATTTTGGTTTAGAAAATGAAAAAGATCTCTGGGAAGAAATCACAACCGAAGCATCCTGGTTAGGAAACATGTCTGATGAATTCCGTTCTCTAATGCAAGATAGCAATATATTCACTAATTAAAACTCCCTCCACCCCTCCCTCTCCCCACGGTGCCTCCGGCGGCCGGGCTCTGCCCGGACCCGTTGTTCCTCGCTACGCGAGGAATATAAAAACGCACGGTGCACGGAATGTTAACTTATTCCGCGCGGAGCGCGGCAACGGGTCCGGGCAGAGCCCGGCCGCCGGAGTCACCGTGGAGGGGGGTACTGAGTGACCTAACCCTTATCTTATCATTGTGCATATAGTAGTAAAAAAAATTTTATGTAGGGGGATCGAGGTTGGTTTAATTTTCCCCTGAGTTATTATAAATATTTAAGAAAAGATGGGTAAAGATAAGGAAAAGAAAGTAAGAAAGGAGGAGAAGAAGGAGAAGAAGGAGAAGGAGGAGAAGAAGTTGAAAAGAAAGTTAGATGACGTTGAAAATGGCGATGGCGAGGGTGTTGATGATCAACCTACTTTTTTTGTTGATACTGAAGGTGCAACTGGTATGGAAAATGATAATGAAATTGAAAATGTTGGTGGTGATGGTGAGGAGAAGAAATCTAAAAAATCTCGTGGTAGAAGAGAAAAACAGAAATTAGAAAAGAAGAATGTGGATGTGGATGTGGATATGGTGGGTGGTGATGAGAAGAATGGTAATGATGGTGGTGATGAACATTCTATTTTCTTTGGTATTGTTGATAGAGTTGAATTAGAATATTTCAAATCTGCTGAATCTACTTTATCTGCTAATGCTTTTGCTAATAGCGAGGAAAGATTGGGTTTTATTGCTGGTGTTTTGGATGAAGCAACTGGTAAGGAATTGAAGCTTGTTACAAATTCAATTTGTGCCAAGTTGGTTGAAAGATTGATTTTATTAGCTGATAATCGTCAATTATTAAAGATTTTTAATGCCTTTTCTGGTCATTTTTTGAATTTATCCAAACATAAATATTCTTCTCATTGTGTAGAAACTTTAATGGTTCGCTCAGCTGCCTTGGTTGAAAAGGAAATTTTGGCAGAGAATCCATTGGATTTGTATAAGGAAGTAGTTAGTGAAGAGGAGGAAAATGTTGAAGAACAAGTAAATGAAAGAAAAGATGAACAATTAGTTACTATGGAGATTCTCTTTATCCGTATGATTAATGAATTAAAACCAGAAATTAAAAAACTCATCACTCATGAATATGCTTCTCATGTTTTAAGATTACTTTTATTAATCCTTTCTGGATCTAAATTACCTTCTACTAAGAATGCTTCTTCAATTCGCAGTAAAAAGTCAAAAATCACTAGAAAAGCTATTTCTATGAATGATAATGAAGAATTTGAAACTTCTTATCAAGTTCCTAATAGTTTTAAAGCGGAATTACAACAGATTCTTGTTACTATTGGAAATGAAATTACAACTGTTAATGAAGTTCGTGAGTTGGCTATTCATAAAATTGCTTCTCCGGTTATTCAATTAATTGTTAATTTAGAATGTAATGTTTCATCATCAGAGAAGAAGAAGCAACGTAAAAAGGCTGCTAAAGCTACTACTATCACAAGCCTTCTTTTTCAAATGAATCCTAATTCAGAAAAGGAATCTACTGAAGAATCTTTTGTTGAATATCTATTATCAGATCCTATTGGATTGTTCTTCTTTGAATCAGTAATTAATTCATTACCTACCTCAACAACTCAACGTATTTATAATCAATACATGGGGTATAGATTAGATAAACTTCTTAAAAGAGATGGTGTGTCAAATTTCATTTTCCCTACTTTATTAAAAAAATTACCACCAAATGAAGTAGAAAACATCCTCGATAATATCATTCCATTATTAGAAATTCTTATTAATTCCAACAATCATCTCATCATAAGAGCAGCTTTATCCTCTTCAAAATCTCTTGATTATAAACAAAATGAATTTACTAAAATTATTGAAAATAAATTCAAATCAAATAATGCAAGTGAATTTTTAGAAAATGTTTTAAAATTACAAGGATCAACTCTTGGTAATTCAAAAGATGATGATTGGCCAACTACTGAAGAAAGACATCGTTCTTTATTCACTGAATCTTTAGTTGAATATTCACCAAAATTTCTCAAAACTATTTCTCTTGGATTTATTGAACTTCCTGAAGATAAACTTATTCAAGTAACAAAACATTCAATATTCTCTCATGTCCTTCAAAGCTGTTTAGTACCTGAATCCGATATAATCATTCGTAGAAGACTTTTAAACAACCTCGTTAATCACACAGTTGACCTTGCTTGTAATGCTTATGCTTCTCATATCATTGATTCATTATGGAAATATACTTATAAATTAAAATTCTTCCGCGAACGTATTGCTGAACAACTTGTAAACCAAGCTGATATAGTAAAACGTTCTCTTTATGGTAAAAACGTTTGGAAGAATTGGGATCTTGAAAAATATTCTCGTAAACGTTTTGAATGGTGGAAATTAGTAAAAGAACAAGAAGATAAATTATCTGAACAACTCGGTCAATCTAGAGAACAAATTGAAAGCAAACAAAAGAAACCTACTCCTCAACCTCGTCAACAACAACACAATCCTTCCACCGGTCCTAATAGAGACAATAAATTAAAAAGACCTTTTCAAAATAAAAAACCTTATGATAGACCCACCCCGGCCAAATAAAAATTAATGTAAAGCATTTAACTATTTAATTAACAGCATCTACTATTACTACCTTCCCTTTCCCTCATTTGCCTCCGGCGGCCGGGCTCTGCCCGGACCCGTTGTTCTTCGCTTCGCTCAGAATTATAATTACTTGTATATATATATATATAGATATCACTACCATTACCACGCTCCTTTCGTTCTCCTCTCTCTTAATCCTAAGAACCTCGATAGAGTATCAAAATTCGACTTCAATAATTCAGGAGTAACTTCTGGTTTTTTAATTGGTTCAGTAATCCCAATATCTTCTAAAGTAGCTCCCGCTTTATCTAGTAATTTACTCAATTCTTCTTCATCTGGTGGTAATAATTCATACCATTGTAACCAAATAGTAACTTGATCTGAATCTAATTGTTTGAAATCACCCAAAGTAGCAGGAAAATTCTCCTCTTCGCTTGGATACTCTCCATCTCTACCTGGTAAAGGAGCAATTGGATCTTCATCTTTAGATACAAATGCATTAGCTGAACGTCGTATAGATCGTTCATCTAGCATGTCAAGTTGTCCTTGTAATTCAGTTACTAATTCAACAATATCATCTGATGTTATATTATCACCCTCACCCTCTTCATTATTACCATTATCATCTGAATCTGAATCTGAATCCTTTTTAACCTTTCTTGATCCACCTTTCTTAGCCAATAGTCCTCTCTCTTGTTCAATTTGAATATTAAGAACATGTCTACCAGTCTCAACAATAGCATTGGTATTTTTTTTCACTTGATGAACCAATTTATCAATCTCAACCCTCAGAGAATCAAGACTAATATCACCACCACTTCCTCCTTCTTTCTTTTTAATTTCACTTTCACTCATATTTCAGCAATCAACCTATTTATTGTTTACTTCGTTCAGAGCACGTTTAAGATCATCCCATCATTGCGGCGAGGAGGCCCTGCGTCGAGGTGCGCTTGCCTCCGGCGGCCCGGCGCTGCCGGGCCCGTTGTTCTTCGCTCCGTGAGGAATGGCTAGAAATACGTTGTAGCGGCTTTTGGTTGCTCCAGCAATGACTACAAGGTTATAAGTCAGCCGTGTGGTTTTCCTCGCGTAGCGAGGAACAACGAGTCCGGGCAGCGCCCGGCCGCCGGAGGCACACCTGCCCCACCCCGCGTTGTTCCGTTGGCAGAGTTTCCGGTGGGATACCGTAGGTGATAAGAGTCTTACCTTATCTGGTGGTCCGTTTATCAGTAAGCGTGAAGTTAGTGAAGGCTATGGTGTAGGTTGGGGGAGGTGGTTCGTCTAGTGGAGGAAACTATAAATAATCGTATTTGTCCTCGTATGTATTGTTAAATAAATATTTTTTATTACTATTAATTACAATCGCACTTTATATATTATTATTATTACTATTTTATTTCATTATGGCTACTGCTGTTACTAGTTCTGCTCCTGTTGATTTAATGTTGAATTCAGTTGAAAAGTCCGGTGTAAAGGTTCATCCTTTACCTGGTGCTCCTTTAGGTGCTGTTATTGAATTACCTGATGGTGTTACTGATCCTTCTTTGCTTAATAATGAGGATTTTGAAGTTTTGAAAACTGCTCTTCTTACTCATCTTGTTATTGTTATTAAAAATCAAAAGGATTTACCTCCTAAGTCTCAATTTGAACTTACTAAACGGTTTGATCCTACTTGTCATGGTCAATATGGTCATTCAAAGGAATTCCGTAATGAAAAGTCTGTTCTTCGTAAAGATGGTGTTTCTGTTCCTGATGTTCCACAGGTGCAAATCTTGGGTCAAGGTACTATGTCTGATCATTGTGGTTTAAAAGAATTCAAACTTACTCATCCAACTCATAATACTTTTCATAAAGATGTTCTTTCAAAGGAAAAGCAAGACGAAGGTTATACAAGGTTCTATAGATGGCATATTGATGCTGCTTTATATGAATTGTCTCCTCCAGTTGCTACTACTTTATTAGGTATTCATGTTCCACCTGCTACCAAAAGACAAAAGATTGTTTATGAAGATACAAATGAAGTTTTAGAATTATCACAAGCTTCTACTGCTTTTGTTTCTGGTGCTAATGCTTTTGATTTGTTATCTGATGATGATAAAAAGCTTGCCTTGGAAACTACTGTTATTTATCCTCCTCATCCTTTTATTTATATTTCTGATGCTAAAGCTACTTCTGATGGGTTAACTATGGTCAGTGAAGGAAAAGAGTTATCATTGGATGAAATTCCTGAATGGGAAGAATCAAAAATTAAAAAGTTACCCTTGGTTTGGACTAATCCAGTTACTGGTAAACATCATTTACAAACTGCTGCTTGTGCTGCTAGATCTTTAGAAAGAAATGGGGAAGTACTTGGATTAGAAGAAACCCGTAAAGAATTGCAACGATTAATGAGACCAGCTATTTCCCCAAATCAAGTTTATGCACATGAATGGAAAGAAGGTGATTTAGTTATATTTTATAATAGAGGAGTATGGCATTCAGTTACTGGGCAGTTTGGTGAAGGAGAAACTAGATTAATGCATCAATGTAATGTATCTAGTGGACTTGATCCAGTTTGTAAGGTATAATTTTTGTTTATATAAGTACTAGCTATATAAGATGTAACGAGAGAATAATGAATGCAAATAGGATATAATTATGAATAAATAAGTTAAATTATAAGTTATATATATATGGTTTCTTAATCATCTCCATGTGTCATCTCTGGTATCTCCTCCGCTAACGGCTCCAATGTTTGATCAACTGCTCCTATAACTATTGGAGTAGATTCTGAGCTATCTACTTGTTTTAATCTCTTCAATTGTGGTTCTTCTGTTGCTTCACTTGGACTGACTCTCTTCTTCTTTTTTCTATCTGGATTTAAACAAAGATGAAGCTTTTTATCTATTGCTTTGCCTCGGTCTGAACTTGGTAAGTTGATATTTAGCAAATCTTGCTTACATTCAACAATTATTGATAATAAAAATTCAATTTGTTCAGGTTGAGTAACGAACTTTTTAGTAATATATTCCAATGTTAATTCTTCATTTACTATCATTAATGCTGCTAATGCTATTTGTGGAGGAGTATAGAAAAATGCTACATCGGTTATAAATCCATGCACTATTATTGATCTGGCATTGTCATGTAAATGTCCCAAGATTGATTCATTAATATTGCTTATATCAGATTTTTGAATATCTAGGAAGAATCCATGTAAAGACATTAATGGATTCTGTACCGCTAATGTAAATGATAATGATTCTAATAATAAAAACTCTGAATCAAGTATATCCTTTGGTTCAGTTCTTAATAATGATTTACAAAAATTTTCAATTGGTATAAAGTAATTCTCTGCCTTTGTTGCTAAAAATACTGATGTATATAAGATATTCTTTGGATGATAATCCATTACACTATAAACTATATAGAATTTCCTAAAATATGAAATTGCTGTTGATTTCACCTGAGAAGGCATATTAAACATTTTGGCGATATCACCAATTTTGCTAGCATAAAAGATAATTAAATCCAATTCTTCTTCATAAGTTAAAGGTTCAATATCAGTTATTGATTTCTCTTGTAAAGTTTTGGTTGCTTTCTTAACAGCTCTTTCATGACACTCCCGTCTTCTCTTATCAAATTCTCCCTTAGTAAAATTCCACAATCGGAATTGAGAAGAATTTCTATATAAGTCATCATCAGTAACTGGTTTTTTTGAATCATTAGTCATAGTGAAAGAGGGTTTGAAGGTAGGTAGGAGTGTATCTTGATCAGATAATACTAGGAAGTACTTAGCTTAGTTATTCAGCTTCATTACAGTATACTGAGAATTAAAGATGGGATTATATATGTATTCCTAATTAGGAGATAAACCCTAACCCTTATATACCTCTGGTGTTTTATTTGAGGTTAATTTTTATAAAATATTTGTAAATAGTAGTAAATACTGGTATAGCTGGGTTTGTTTTGAGAATCTAAATCTAGAAGTTTATTTATTATTTAATTTGTACAAAAATTCATATAGTTATAGTAGTTTATATCTAAGTGCTTAACTACCATCGAGGGTTGATCGAGGGTTGCACTCCTGTAGCATACCATAGTATACCATACCACCTTGTCAGAATTAGCAAAATTAGGCACAAAAGTAAACACCATCCCCTAAACTTCATTATATTATAAGAGATATTCAATTATAATACAAATTAAATCATTATTTAAGGTTGATCTCAAGTTTCACACTACTGAAGAACTTCTACTATAGCTATATAGCTATATATACCTTTATAAGCATATCTGCTGTTCTATAATAGAATGCTACTCCATATATTCAATCACGCAAATACATTACAATTGAATAAAGAATAGCTTATGTACAAGTTTAATAAAAATACTTTAATAAATTTATTCAATTCTAGTCTAATATACTACAAATCCCACTCGATAATAAAGCCATATTTTTAATATTTTATCTAATTTCTATATCTTGAATTACCACACATTTAACCTCCTAACCCATATAAACGCTCTTGCGCAATGTAACTATTCTATGTGTATATACATTTTAGGAATGATCTACAAATCTTCTATCGTTTAACGTTGTAATCGTTTGCCTGTTTCACCATAGTAATATGCGTGATAGTCGATCGCTGTCAATGTCATCGCATACTGCCAGTGATATATAAACTATCGGATCTTCAACTCAACTAACATAAAAAGAGTTGAAAATAGCGCAATTGAGCCATTTTCAACTCTCCATTCAAATTCAGCTTTTTCTCTATCCCCCAACAATATCAAACTACGTCCCCAACGATTCAAAATACCCCTCTCTCCACAAAAGCGGTTACGTAAGATGAAACATGACTCGCCGATCAAATGACTGCCATTAGCGCCAAAAACAGTATCAATTGGGGCTGGAAGAAAGCTGTCATTAAGCCACCTCGTTAATATATCCATAAATAAGTTATCCTTTTCTGAAGAGAATAATGTAATAAAATAACAGTATTATTCTACGCTACACGATAGAATTCTTAAACATTATTTAAAAATACGCTGTCTATGAATTTGCAGCGTATTACATGGAATATTGTTCTCTGCCTAACAATATAAGCTTAATTTTCATCCACCGTTAGCGCTTAAAGTAGAAGTTCGGGCGAGTTAGTGTAATATATTTTGGACATGATCAGCGTCATCCAAAAAAGAAAATCTTCTCTCCCACCCCTCCATTATCTTCTATTATTATTATAAAACTGGCTTGAAAGACCGACTTAATTTCAATTAAGAACTAACAGTATAAACCAGATCTAAGTAAAGAACTTTAACATAAAAAGATAAATACTTAAATTACTTCATGAGAGGAACAATCATTACAGATCAATCCACAGAGGATTCTCAGGATCATACTGTTGAGAATGATATTGATTCCGAATCAGATATTTCAGTTGAAGAGGTAGTAGATATAAATATCCATACTTTCGATATTGTTAGGGTTGAATTGACCGATCTTCAAGAAAAGTGTGTATATTTGGATATCATCAATCAATGTAAGAAAATCTGGAACTCAAGGGGACTTTTTCAAAGGAAACAACCAATTTATATTGGTACTTCAATAGTTTCAGAATATCCTTTAAAATCCAAAAGGATTCGAAAGCACATTGAAAAGGAGTCTGAAAGAGTTTTACATCGAGAGTTAAATATTATTATTGTAACTCCTGAAAATATTGATGATGTTGCTGGAAATGAAAATCTATGTGGTTTCTACAATATAGACACCGTTCAAGTTGCTTTGGAATTCAAGTCAGACCTTGCTATCTCTAGACCATTACGTACAGATGAAATGCCATGGAGACTACGTTACGAATGTTTTAGAAGAGATTATGTCAGAGCCCTTAAACAATCGCAATCTTCCTTACTTACAAGATTCAAAGAAAGATTCTTTTATTAATTAATGTATGGTAATTCAAATGGAAATATATAAAGATGTGAAATTGGAAATATAGCTTATATTATATATGTAAAGGTATGTAGGAATAAAATAAGTTGAATGTATAACTCAATGGGCAGTAGTGGTAGATATTCTTAAGGAATATCTACTCAGTTCGGATCTTATGTTCGAGATATCGCAGGACAATATACCAGTTAATGATCGTAACGACTTTCATTTAAGCAATGAGGTATACTCCTTGCACAGCGAGGAACAACGGGTCCGGGCAGAGCCCGGCAGCCGGAGGCAAGAACGATGAGAAAACAACTCTATTAGTTAGGATCATCTATAGATACTTTTATGGCCACCCAATATTCGCATTGATATTGAAATGTTCCCATGGTACCAGGACCAGATGCAGTATAACGAGTGGGGATATCAGATACTCTTTTTATTATTTTGAAACCAAATTTAGGTAACAGATTGATTACATCTTCTAAAGTGAGTTCAAAACCACGACTTCGTTCTTCATCATCATCCATTTCACCAATATCTTCATAATGCCATAGTAGGGGACCGTAGTTTATCCAATGGCCGCCTATAATTAAACTATCACTTATAGCTTTTAAAGTATTAAAAATATTAGGTGCAGTGTCAATGAAGAAGACGGTAGTTATAGCATGAAATAAAGAACCATCATCAGGGGGATAAATTTCATCAAAAGAACCAGCGGTCATTGATAATAGACCATTTTCTGGTATAGTAGGATCAATTTTACTTTGTTCACCTAAGACTCTTGGACAAATATCTGGGATAAGTACTTCCCGAATTTGATTTTCTTTAGTTCTATGATGAGAAAATGAATGAATATATGGATGAATTCTAAACATATTTCTTGATTCAGTCATATTTAGAATAAAATTTGATGTAAATAACATATGAAAAGAGAATTCATTTCCTTGTGCTTCAAATCCTAAAGCAGCTAAATCAAACGGAAGTCTACCTAGCCCACATCCCGGGACAAGTACACGGATTTTATGTCTATCTATAACATTAGGATACAACTCCTGTAATTCCTGCAAGATTCTCCCATAACTTTGTGCTCTTTCCTCAAGACCATCAGCAGACCATTCTCTGGAAAGTTGTTTTAAAGTAGATTGAACTTTATCAATATCAGTAGAAGAACATGGAGACCAAGTAGATTCATCTATGATTGATGGATCTTCAGCAAAGGCATATTTTGCACTTGCAACAATATGATTTAAAAAGAATGCATTATCTTCAATTGAAGATTCAAGATTATCTAAATGATCTAAAAAGTAAGAATCTATGTAAGATTTATATTGACTATTTAAATTTTGGAATTTTAACTTTCTTGGTGTGATTAAGTTATGAATAGCAGCTTTTTTATATACCTTAATAGAATTTCTTTAGAGTTAGAGATGAGATGAGGTAAGGAAGGAAGGTCCTCAATGAAACTTACAAAGTAGCAGTTAAAACGCGTCTTTCTTCAACGTCCATTGAGTAATTAAGCAGGATGCTTATATATGACGTTATATGGCTATATAAGATATAAGATTGAAATTATTTAGAATAGCTTTATAGAGATTAGATAAGATGAGAAAGTAACGCTTAGTGATGGTGTAACAATTAGTAACATGCAGTAACAAAAGCAGTAGGTTCGAGGTAACAACCGTATGTAGGCGAACAATGGTGAAGATACTCTACTAGCACGCTATACAATAAAAGCGTAATGTTTGAAATTTATCTTTTAACCCTTTAAGATTCATAGAATTAATCGAATCAATTATTTATCAAAAGAATCAATAATTAATCTCCTAAACATACAACCATCTTATCGCCACTGACCAATACCACCCTAACCCACTCCACTACCTTCTCAGCTCCGCCCACTACCACCCAACCAAATACAGACCCATACAACAATAATATCCTTATAATATCAACCAATAAAAACTAGGTTAAACCAATAATGAAAAACAGATTGAGATTGAAGATTCAACTTCACCACCCAAATCAAAAATCAATAAAAAATGTCATTAGAGCAAAAGAAAATAATTACACAACTATACCGACAATCATTAAGATTATCAAAAAGTTGGATTAACAGACGTGATTTATGGAGACAAAAAGCATTAGAAATTCGTCAAGAATTTGACAGTAATAAAGATATCGCCGATGTTCGTCAGGTACAAGTAAGTAACCTCTCCTCCCTCCACACATGCCTCCGGCGGCCGGGCTCTGCCCGGACCACGCGAGGAACAACAAACCAACATCACAATATACTAACAGAAAATAGAATCTTATTGCAAGTACACAATCCCTCTTAAAAAGATATGCTCATCCAGATCCAATTATCCCACCATGTAGACCAGGAGGAACCAAATTTGAAAGAAATATTCCACCACCACCTTTGCATTATCAATATCGTGATGGTCAAGACTAACTCGACCTCCTCCTCCTCCTCCTCCCCCTCCTCCTTAATATATTAGATTCATTCTCTCTCCTCCCTCTCACATGCCTCCGGCGGCCGGGCTCTGCCCGGACCCGTTGTACGCGAGGAATTTATATATTTATAACTACAAATATATATCATGATTATTATTATTCAGCTTTTCCTCGCTACGCGAGGAACAACGGGTCCGGGCAGAGCCCGGCCGCCGGAGGCATGTGGGAGTGGGGGAGGGGAGGGAGAATAAATAGATAATAATGTTACAAATTGATTTTTCTATTTTGAAAGGATTTCAGTTATTTTTGTTAAAATGATGTTTATGTGTTCTACTGGACTTACTGCTCCATCTATTAATGGGATTATTGTTGGGTTGGAGAATCGCTCTTTCCATATGTTGGATGTCTTGAGAAGAGATGGTGGGGCGGTGGTGGAGGTAGCGGGATTATCAAGTTCTTTAATATAAACAACATCTTTTTTATTCTTTTTAATTAGTTTTAATTCAAGTGTTATGTTGTGCTTTGGATACATGATACAGATTTCTACTACTGATCTAGCTATTATTAGGATTGGAGTTGGGGAGGTGTTTTCTAATTGTTGTAATGATTGATATATTGGTAGGGTTATTCGTAGTAAACATACTACGGGAAGTAATCCTCGTTCGTCGAGTAGAGATTGAAGATGGGTGGATATTCGTGAATGCGGTGAGTTTTCCGATAATGTTAATGTAATAGGTGGGGTTGTTGTCGGGCTCGTTGTATCATCTTCGTTCAGTATTACATTTGCTATTAGTTCTGGCCCATATTCAAATGATATTTTATTCATTGATGCTTGGATTAGTTTTAATGAAAGTTGTTTGATAAGGTCAACATAGTTAACCATTCTTTCTATTTTGGATAGTTTATTGGTGATAATAGTGGTGAGTTGGTTTTCTTCACTGGTGATGGTGAGTGGTAAGTGGAGAATAAATCTTCCTGTTGATGGATCTATAGTTATATCTTTACATGTTGTATCATTTACTTCAAGATTAAGAGAGTTTTTAGTTCTGCCTTGAAGAATTATTTGATTCTTATCAGAATTTAATATCATTAATAATGATGAATGTGCCCAGGTGGGTGAATTCTTCATTAGTGTATTAAGATTAACAAGAATTGCTGGTTTTTTATTCCCTTCATCGTCAACTCCTTGGAATAAACTATATTTAACTTTCTTATTATCTAATTCATGACAGATTCCATTAATCATAAATCTAGAGGTGATGAATTTGTTTAATTGGTCAAATAGTTTATAATCGGGAAGACTATCTTCAAGATTAATGTTTAATCCTTCAAGGTAGAGAATTGTCCATAGTTTATCTTTTGATTGTAATCTACTCATAAACCAGTTGGGATGTCGATTACGTCCAAGACTAACAAGTAGAAACCATGATGGTGACCAATATGGTAATCGTAAAGAGAATACTGTTACTGTATTTATATCTGAATCATAAAAGTACTTTTTCATATCATCAGACGATATATTAATGTTATTATTTACAACCCAACCAGCAGCTTTTGCTCGTTGAATGATTTCTTCTTGTAATGAAATAAATCTTAATTTGAAGAGAATATCAGGTGCCTGATTGATAACATCACTTATTTCATTTAAATTCTTTTCTGCTGATAATATTAATTGATTTGGATTTTGTAAAATGCATTTTCCTGTAAAATTATCAATAGAGAAGGTGATGAATTTTGAACCATAAAGGTTAATTTTGATCTTTTTACCAGAATGTGAAAGAGTTATAGGGGATATAGGATGATTAAGTGAATTACCACTACTATTATTAGATATTATACTACCTCCTCCTCCATGACTTTTATTCCTCCCACCAATCTCTTCATATAAACTATTATAAATATTCTCAACAATATACTTTATATGAATATTAATAATTTCGTTAATAAGAGTCTCAATATTTAAATTATAATTACCAAATGATGAAATAGAGGAAGCAGTAGCTGGATCAATTGATACTGATGAACAAACCCCTCCTCCGCTTATAATCGATACTGCACTACTTAAATCAATTTCCTTTCCTTCTCTTACCCATCTAATAATTATCTTATGACTTTTACTTAAGCCAATCTTTATTACACTTCGAGTAGTCATTTTCGTTATCCAATAATTAATAATTATTAATGATTTATCTGGATAGAATTGATGATTTAAAACTCCACTCCATAATCCTTTGGATAATATACTTAATTGATCATTTATTATACTTAATTTATAATTTTGAGTAAATTTCAATAACCAATGAAATACATCTGATATTGATTTTGTTTTATCTGCTAGCATCGCATTAACAATCTTCTCCAATCGTAGATTAACAGTTATAGGAGGAGTAATCTTACTACACCCTTCAAAACAAAATCTAAAATCAACAAAGAAAAACTGAGCATCAACAGTATCATCAGCAACCCCTAAATCAATAATAAATGAATTGAAAATTTTAAACTTCACTCTACCATCACTAATTTCATAATTTCGATATTCACTTGGCAATTTTTCACTTAACGCTAATCGTATAGATAATAATACATTTAAATCATTTAAAGTATTCAATACAGTTTTTGTTGATAATGGTTTTAAAGGGATAATAAAATTATTATAATTCTTCTGTAAAGGTTTACCAAATTTCAGCACTTCTAAAGCAGTTTCAATATCAGGATTCCTCATCTTTGCACCACCTAAATTCCTTTCAATTGTAAATAAAACATTAACAACATTTGTAAAACAATTCTGTTGGCCAGTTAAAAATGAAACAACATCGATACATTTTGAAATATCTTCACTAACCGTTGTCCATTTGGATAAAACATAAAGCTTTACAAATTCACGTCTTGCCTTTACTAAATAATCCAATAACCTTCTCTTTCTCGTCAAATCACTCTTAACACTTGGTAAAGTTTCCAATATATTCTGTAACTCGGCATGAGAATGAAGAGTTAAAGAAGCAATAACTTCACTAAGAGGGACATAATTACTAGTAATATGAGGAATAGAAGGAGGATCTAAAGATTTCTTAGGAACCATTAAATTAGATGGTTCAGACATGGGAATTAAACATATGGGGTTGTAGTAGTTGATATTAGCGTGTTTGGTTGATATTTCTATTCTATTCTATATTGATATTGAAGATGGTGTAGCAGTAATTTAATAATCGAATATTCAATTTAATCTATAATGACTTTGTTGAAACAACTCTATAGTATATGATTATAATCACCTTCTCTTTTCCTAATTTCTTCTCGTCTAATCTCTTCTAGTATCTTCTTCCTTATTCTTTCATCCACCTCATGAAACAGTTTAATTATTGAGGGAAGACGAAAAGTAAGTTGAAAATGAATATAAAGCCGTGTTGGAGTGGAACATTAGCGGAATATGGAGTAGAGAGGAGATGATAAATAGGGTAAGGACGAGTAAGGAGGAGTGAGGAGATGTGGATGTCAACGTTGGGAGGAATAAAAATGTCAGTTAATACTGTAGTTGGTGTAGTAAGTAGAGACTGAGCCTAGATCTCGGTAGTAGTAGTAGACGTTGGGAGGAATAAAATGCTAATTGATGTATAGTAGTAAGTAGAGATAGCCTAGGTCTAAGCAGTAGTAGTTAGACGTTGGGAGGAATAAAACTGTCAGTTAATACTGTCAGTTAATATTCTATAGTAGTAACTCAGTGTATATAGTCCCAGTCTCTGAGTAGTAGTACTCACCACCAATCTTTGAATAGTCGGTCATATCGCATTGAGATATGGGTTTTTAACTTATAATGGTATATTATAGTTTGTATTTAGTATTTAGTATTATAATTTATTAGTGTAATTGGATATAAATATAAAGTTGTGAAAGTACATATTAATTGATGGTGTTTCTACTAAATGTTAGAAGATAACGAACGGCCGGTATAAGTAACTGTCGAAGGTATTCAGTGCACACCGTTCTAAACAAGCATATATTTAACATAACCACGTTATTAATTAATATTATAATTATAATGAGCAAAAAGTTACAACTATAATTACAGTTTGAATATAGAATTAGAGCAAAGTTCCAATACTCTATCCTTTATCATTAGAAGAATAATAAGGTCTGATATCCACTAGACTTGTAATCAGGGGTGGGGTAAGGTTAGGTTTAGCTTATAATAGATGATGAGATGAGCTGGATGAGCTAAGGTTATGGAATTTAGTAGTTGGTAACTTACCACGGGTATAAACCATAGGTAGGGAGAGATGAGGTTACTTGTATCTAGTTATAGTTAAATAGAATAGAGTGTATAGTAAGAAAGAGTAGATAAATTGATATTTTACAGTAACTACCACATAGCACGGTAATAATGGAGCCCCTATTCTCCGAGCGTAGCTCGGAACAACGGGTCCGGGCAGAGCCCGGCCGCCGGAGGCATAAAAACCCGTACGGCCCACTTGATTCTAGTAATCATCAGCTCTCTTCTCATATGTTTAATCTATGCATAGGTATAAAATATGTAGAAAAAGAAAAATAAATAAACAAAGATATCATTATATCTGGGGAAGAAAATAATGAGGAATGGCGGATAATAGAATTTTTTTTAAATTGATTAAATATTAGTAGTCTTAACAGTAATATTTGATTAGAAGGTGGATTGGATTTATATCCATTGTTAGATATACTGTATAGTATAGTAGAGTAGAGTATAAATACAATTGTAGAGTGGTAATTGAAGAATTGAAAAGTAGTGATAGGTATAGAAGAAGTGATAGTTATAAAATACAAGAAGGAAAGTAATTTTAGAAGTTATATCGGTGATTGACGCGCATCAGCTTTTGTCATTCATTAGTAGTTATCAAGTAATTGTAGTTAGTTGCACCTCATTTCACATTGCTCAACTTAGTTGGGTCAATATGTCACATAATAGCGGAGGAATTGAAAATGAAAATGAAAATAAGGATATGAATATGGATAAGAATATTTATAAGGATAATGATATGATGGATATTAATGATGAAAGTGAACATGAAAATGAAGGAGGAGGAGGGGAAGAAGGAGAGGGATTTTACAATGTAGTAGTTAATAATGAAAGTAGTATGTATGATTATCAACAACATCAACAATATGAAAATCCATATCAACACCAACACAACCCTTATCAATATAAACCAATAGCGGCAACATTAACATCATCATCAATTTTTTCGTCTGATCAAAATCATACTCAATCTCCATCTCCTGCTCATAGTAGTACCCCTTCATTAACAATTGATACAACCAGTCATCCTAATATCACCAACCCTACCAAGTCTACGACGACACCTCCTCCTCCTCCTCCTCCTCCTCCTCATGACTCTTTATCAACTCTAATATCATCATTATCAACTGAAAACTCCCCCATCTCACCATTCCCATCTCATGCTCCTCAACATAACCATACAACAACCCCTACAACACCAAAGGAACCACTTCGGTTACAAATTCCATCAACATCATCTACATCATGGGATCAATTACCATCTCCATTTGATTTAGCACCATTCCCATCTCCACTTATTGGACCGGTTGATTCTGATGATTACGATTCAATGGCATTGTTCAGGGCATTCAATGGTAGAAGTTCACCAATGTCAGCAGCAGTTTCAAGAGCATCATCACTTCGTAGACCAACCAGTCTATCACCGCAAGATAAGAAAACCCCTGCAATAGCAACATCGCCTTCCGCATCATCAATATCACCAGCAACAATAGCAGCAGCAACAGCAGCATTAACATCATTAAAAAGACACAACTTAATACTAGCAGATGTTACTGGTAATAATAGTAACATACCATCATCATCGTCAACCATCAACACCAGCCCTCTTTTACCGGCAATAATTCCAATTACAAAAGAAAAGCGTACAGTATCTGAATATATACCAATAACAAACAATGCAAACAACAACATCTTACCACCACGTATACCAGGAATATTAGTAGAAAAAAGATCTGATGAACAAATATACATTCCTAAACGAGAGACAGATGATTCTCCAAATAGAATAAGATCCAATAGTGAAATTAAAAATCCATTACCATATCGACCACCATATGGACGGTCTTCATCAAGCGAACATGTAAATTTAATTGAAAAATTACATAGAGAACGTATACCATCAGGTAGAGCAAGTCCATTAGCAAAACCAGCAACAATAACAACAACTCCTCATTCAAAAGTCATTACCAATAATACCAGTACCACCGCTAGCACCACTACTGCTACCACCATCACCACCGAATCAGAATCCAAAACACAACCACCACCACCACCAACCACCACCACTACAACTACCACCACCCCCGCATCCACCACAGCAGGTACAATAGCACTTTCAACAGATAAACCAGGAAGAATATACGAAGCCTACGATACCAAAAAACGACGATCAACATGGCGAGAAGTATCACTCCTAGGAAGAGGAGCATTCAGCAGAGTTGTATTAGCAAAACCAGTAGAAAGATTTGTAACTCCCAAATATCGCAACAAAATCGATTCAACCCTAGTAGCAATCAAAATAGTAGAACTTGGAGCAGCGGGTGGAGCATCAAGAGATAGAATTGAATCTGGTCTAAGTCGAGAAATCGATATCCTCAAAGTAAGCCTCCCTGTGCCTCCGGCGGCCGGGCTCTGCCCGGACCCGTTGTTCCTCGCTACGCGAGGAATTTTAAACAACATATATATGTAACCTCGTGAGGTCAGACCACCGACAAGATAACATTCTAACAATTATAGACGGTGTATCATCCATCAATAATACCACTTTATGGTTTTAATATGGATAAAACAAAAGCTTTAATGGTTCTTTCATATTGTAAAGGAGGAGACTTGTTTGATTTGGCTTCTAAATATCGTGATAAATTAAGACCTCAATTAATAAGGAGGATCTTTTCAGAAGTAGTACATGCAGTTGCATATCTTCATGAAAACAATATTGTTCATCGTGATATCAAACTTGAAAGTAAGTAGTAAATATAATTTCCCCGCTTCGCGAGGAACAACGGGTTCGGGCAGAGCCCGGCCGCCGGAGGCAATCCATCCAACCCCCACTCCTAACATATGCTTTTCAGATGTTTTATTGAATTTATCAGTTGAAGAATTATTGAAATTAGAGGATATTAAAGAATATAAATATCCAATTACAACATTAACAGATTTAGGACTTTCAAGAAAAATTGATCCTGAAAATCCTAATTTAATTACAAGATGTGGATCAGAAGATTATGTACCTCCAGAATTATTAATGGGTCAACCATATGATGGAAGACAAACAGATTCATGGGCTCTAGGAGTGCTTCTTTATGCAGTAATGGAAGGTAGATTACCATTTGATCCGCCAAAGAATGTTGGCGGTGGTAGAGCAAGAGGCCGTACTGCACATCGTATTGCTAGAGTTGAATGGTCTTGGATCGCATTTCTTAATAATCCTCCTGATGAATGGCTGGGTGGAATGAGAATAGTTGAAGGATGTCTTCAAAAACGGGATTTAAGATTAAAAGCAGTTGATATTGTTAACATGCCTTGGGTTAAAGATGCTATGGTAGAAAATCTTCAACCAAATTCTTCATTACCAATTAGTGATATCTTCATTGAAGGTGATTAATTTTTTTTCTTATTTATGTAAACGACGATATGATCTCCCCCTACCAGCTGCCTCCGGCGGCCGGGCTCTGCCCGGACCCGTTGTTCCTCGCTACGAGAGGAGGTAGACATCGTGGTGTTTTAGTTCTTTCCTCGCGTAGTGAGGAACAACGGGTCCGGGCTGAGCCCGGCCGCCGGAGGCAGATGTGGTGGTGGTGTGGGTTAGGGTTTATGTTGAAAAATATTAGAGGGTGAGAAAGTGTGGAGGAGGAGGAAGTTAGACGAAGGTTGACGATGTCATCGAATATTGCAAGGGAGATTAAATCTCTTTGGGATTTAATTAATGCTGGTAGTTATAAACAGGCATTGGTTAAAGTTAATAAGGAATTGAAGAAAAGTCCTAATCATCCTTATTGGTTAGCATTGAATGGATTTATCTATAGTAAACAGAATAAGAGGGATGATGCAATAGAATTAGCTAATAAGGTAGCTGAGAGCGGACCTAATAATTTGACAATCTTATCTTTGTTGCAGGAAATTTATATGAAATATGGAAAGGATGGTGAATTGAATTCTATATTTGAAGTAGCCGTAAGGAAGGGTAATGGTAAGGTTGATCATGAATTATTGGAAATGTGGGTGGATTCAATGATTGATAGGGGATATGTTAAGGGATTTGTACAATGTTCAATGGCTAATCAGAAATTGAATCAGACTAGGGAAAGTGTATTGCAAGCTTGTTTGTCTATGTGTATTAGTTGTGGTATAGATGGTGAAGTTGGTATAGCATCTGATTCAGAAAGAAGAATCTTTCCAATATTGGCATTGAAGATGTTGGAGAAGATTCAACCAATGAAGAATTCACAAGAAGGTTATGTTTATGGATTGGTTTTGAATATGTCCAAGAATGAAAATGGATTGATTAAGCAGATTGAATATTTAGAAACTGATGAAGTTAAGAAATGGGAATCTTTGGATTTGATTTTAATGTTGTTAAAGGGATTAGAAGAGATTAAGCAATGGAGAAGATTGTTCGATGAAGCTAAAGATTTATTGACTTTTAGAGAAGGAAGGCATTCATTAGATAATTGGTTATATTGGGAAGCAATGAATAAGGCAGTTGTAGAGCTGGGAGGGGATGTGGTGAATGAAGCAGATAGGTTTATTAAATCATTTACTCCTTCATCAAGAAATTCTATTCTTGCAATTGTAGATTTATATATGAAATTAAGTGAAGTTAAAGAAGTGAATGAATTAAGCATTAACAATAACAGCACAGACAATGATAATATCAATAATAATATTATCTCCGCTCTTAAAACTTACTTCAAATCATTCTCTAACAAACGCTGTGCTTATGAAGATATCAAAAAATATGTTGGATATAAATCTTTTCCAAAAGATGAATTTCTTAATTGGTTAGATGAATATAATAAAGAATATAAGAATGACTATAGTAGTTTATCATCTTTGGAAATTCAAGTTAATATTTGTAAATTAAAGGTATTATTAGGAAAATCTACTTCTATAGACAATCTCATCTCTTTATATAACAAATCAAAACCTTTATTAAAAGGTAAAGATCCAAAAGATTACTTTTCTGGTGATGATTTCACTCTTATTGCTGTTTCTCAATTATTAATTCAATATCAACAAAATCCAGGTAATGATCCCTATGCTATAATAAAATCAATCATACTTCTTGAAAATACCTCTCTTTCTGATAAACATCAATTCTACCTCCGTCTTTGGCTAATTCGCCTGTACCTTTTTATTGGATGTTTCACTCAAGCACAAATTCACTATAATTCATTATCCATTAAAATGATTCAAAATGAAAATATTTCACATTCTCTTTTAACCCGTTTCTCAACACTCCACCCACTTAAAGAACCGATATCTGCTACAACCGATATCTATAATCAGATCTCAGAAATAACTCCATACACCAAATATGCCTTGTCAAAATCAGCCTATACTCAAATCAAAGGATTTCTCGACCTAAATAAGCAACTCAAAACAAGTCTTAACCACCGTTTACTTACAATTGAAATTATTAAATCTCAACGTCTACTCGATCCCTCTGGCAATGCAACTCTAAGTAAACTTGAAGAAGATTTCAACAACCCACCAGAAATCTATTCTGATAACCGAGATTTCACCACAATTTCAAATACAGCCTTTCAACCTCATAACTCAACTCCAATCTCTGATACCCTAACTATTGGATCTAAACAAACCACCATATGGGCTAAAGCATTTATCCTTCGAGAAAACATCATCCGTCTTCTCCTCAACCCGGATCAAGCACTCCTTAAAGACGTTTCAAATCAACTTACTACCCTCTTAACAGAATCCACCACCACTACCACCTTCACAACCGAAGAGAAATGGTCTTTAGAAATCATACTACTATTAGTTTCATGTACATTAGATAAAACATCCCCCACATCCTACCGCAGCATCTCCAATAAACTTTCAGAACTTTCTCTTCCCCTCACCACCACCACCACCACCACTACCTCCTGGACCTATCTCCATTGTTCATTCACAATAATTGAAACATATAAAGTAATCAATGGTTTCCTTACACGACTTAAATCATCACGCCATCAATACAAACTAAACAATGAAGGAATCAATGAACTTACCAAAACAATCAAATCATTACATGAACAAATCAAAACATCAGCACTTGATATCAAAAACTGTCGCAATAAACGATATCAATCTGCCCTCGAAATTCTTGCACCCTGGGCAGAAGAAAGAAACATTTCCTCCTCCCTTGTTGAAAACATTCTCGATAACATAGGAGCTTCTCAAGACAAATCCCTTACACTTCTTAGAACCATCTCTGTATAAAATGTCCATCTCTGTCTCCCCCACAAATGCCTCCGGCGGCCGGGCTCTGCCCGGACCCGTTATTCCTCGCTACGCTCGGAATTATACATATACATATATTTATATATATACGCCCCTCCGTGCGAAGCACGGAGCGACGGGTCCGGGCAGAGCCCGGCCGCCGGAGGCATTGCTGGAGAAGAGCGTAAACTTTTATTGTAGTTGTAAATATTTAGCCATAGTATTAGCTTCTTTGGTTCCCATTGAAACTAAATATTTAATCTTTTCCTTTTGAATGTTAGTTGTTACATATTGCAAGCTGAATGTTATTGTACTTACGACATCAGTTTCATTTTTATTTGCTTCAAAATCATGACGAGCCCATTGAATCAATTCTTTTCTTTTATTTACATCTGAAACTCCTAAAGTTCGTTAACTGACTTTCTTTTCATTCTATATATATATATTTACTTACTATATGCCGTTCTAACTATAAATCTCCACAACTGCTTGGATTTCGAGGTTTCAATAAACTAGCTCGTTAGTTACACATTGCCTCCGGCGGCCGGGCACTGCCCGGACCCGTTGTTCCGAGCGTAGCTCGGAGTTTAACACACATAAGCAAGCCCTAATGGCTGCTGTTTTCCAGCAACTCGTAATACCCTCGAAGCATGAACCATACTATTACATTCTACTCAGCATCATTTTCAACATCATTTATATCAGCACTGGTGCGGCAATCTCGTCTCGCACACCGGATAAACTGATCTAACCCCTAGCCCTTATTTAGCTATAGGCAATTACCCCAGACAAATTCTGCGGAAATTCGCTAATAAATTGATATTGAATAGTATCATTCGATTTATTACTAAGTTCTCAATATAAATGTGCCCTTATTATAAGTATAATGTTAAGTTCTACGTAGATACTCCCTTTTTTGTGCAAACTGGATAACTAAATCATGCCATTTGAACAGTATGATTACTTAATCGGGGTTGAGAAATTTGTATCTTGGTTTTCGTCCTATTCTTCTGAGTAAAAGTGCAATAAAAAGACATTATATATAACATAAGATTTTTAAATATACTACTAGTTACTTTTCAAAGAAAACTGAGCATGGCAAGGTTAAAATGACCGAGAGGAAAAAAACTAGATCGGCAACGTTGTACTGGTAATTTTCAAATCCTCAAGCATATCACGTGCTCTGTCAAAACTACGAGCGAAGCTCGGAACAACAGGTCCGGATAGAGTCCGGCCGCCGGAGGCAAGTTGCAGGTGGAAGATATTCCGAGCGAAGCTCGGAACAACGGGTCCGGGCAGAGCCCGGCCGCCGGAGGCAGAGAGAAAGGGTATGTAGAAAAGAATATATATACAGATGTGTGTGAGGATAGATTAACGTTTGACCCAAGTATTTGACTTTCTGGCTTTTGGTTTGCCTGGTTTCTTTCTTTCTTTAACACGAGTATCACGTTTAGTACATCCAGCTTTTGATAATCTCTTGCCAAGAATTGGGTTATGAATGATTAAAGCTTTAGAAAGACCAAGAGCAATAGCTCCAGATTGACCACTAAGTCCTCCACCATGAACGGTTGCAAAGATATTATAATGACCCATTGATTCAGTTACTTTAAGTGGAAAGAGGAGGGTTGTTCTGTCTTGAAGTCTTGGGAAATAAACATCAAGAGGTTTACCATTGATAAGAATTTGTCCTTTGATGGTTTCTGAAGATTTAACAACAACAACTTTGGCAGAAGAAGCCTTTCTTCTACCTACAGCAGATGCTTTACCTTGAGCGTCGAGAGGTTTTAATGTTGATTGTGATGAAGAAATTGCTTCTTTGCGTTTAAAAGTTAATAAAATATTTGATATTTCAGATGGCATTAATTGTGGATCGATAGAATCAAGACGAGATGCTAATTTTAAAAATTCTCTGTAATTTGATGGTCTTAAACGGGTACCACCAGCCATAGTAGCATAATCTTTTAATGAAATCCAGGTTGATCTTTTATAATCTTGTGGTGATGATACTGGGAGGTTTATATTTTGATATAGTAAATCATTTAATTTACGCATGATTGACTCATGAGGGGGGTTAGACATGTAAAATGCTTGTTCTCTTGGAACAATACGTAATTTTTCTAAATCATGTCTTCTATGGAATTCATCATTGAATTTAACAAGATTAGTACCAAGAACATCTTCTTCAGATTGCTGTTTATGAATTCCATTGAAATCTTCATATTCTTTAGTAAGAGTTTCTAATTGGGTTCTGATTTTATCAATAGCATTGTTGGTAGTGGTTGTGGAAGAGAAAGAGGAGGAGAGTGATGGAGTAGAGTGATGATAAGTTGTACGTAAATATCGACTTAATATTAATGAAGAAGATGCATTTTTGATTGGATTTATTAATCCAAATGACCTTACAGCTGTCATTTGAATATGAAGAGGTACGAGAGAAAGGTGGTGGAAAGGTGGTATTTATTAGCTCTCTATAGCCAGCCTATTGAGGAAGTGAAATTTCAATTTTCAAGAATGAAAAAAGTGATGATTTAGGTTAAGGGTTGAGGGGATAGGGAGAGGTGGGGAGTGGAGATAAGGATTAGGGTTGGATGAGGTAGAGTAGGTGGTGTAAGCGAGAAAAGTACATAAAATGAGATAAAACGATTATTTTTATCTGAGTTAAGGTTATTTTAATGAGATTATAGACTTTTTTTATATAATTTACTAACCATTGTATTGAATAGAGATCTGGTAAAGATTTCGAAAACCACTCGAGCTCTGCCATAACGTGAACTTTTTGATTTGGATAAGGGCTAGGATAGGATGTGATGTTAAACTCCCAACGCCAACATAGAGTATGGAGTTAATAGTAACTTCAGCCAGCGTTGATCTAGCTAAGGAAGGCAAACTTAGAGGTTTAAGTAGATACTTCTTGTGGTATGAGGAAGGAAACGGAAGTTCCTTTTCGTGGTCTTAGTGAACTATACAATCAATCAATCTTCTAAGAATCTAAGAAAGATAAGATATATATAGATATATATTTATGTATATAATAATACTTGTATTCTCCGGCTTGTATTGTGAGGGTGCCATTGAACAGTCTATGCTATAACTGCTCCACGTACTCCACCTCCACCCATTCCACCTACTTTACCTACTCTATATATTTTTATTAATAAATAACTACAACTCTCATCCTATCTACTCCTTCTCTTTTTCTATCGCCTCTTTTATCACTTCTTGTAATCCTGCGTTTCTCCTACAAACAATCAGTAAATCATCAGTGTTTATAACTTTACGTTTTGCATGATTAGCAAATGATTCAAGATCAGATCCAAGAAGAACTAGTAGTTAGTTTGAGATGAATTGATCACACATCTATGACTTACTCGCTTGATTGAAAACTAAATCTGCTAATGCAGCGGTGAATTCTGGTGATGCAGTTGTATTAAGAATTTTTGTTTCTTCATCAACAATTTTCCCAACTGTATACCAAATAGCTGTTTTAAGTTGCTAAATGTTAGAAATATAATAATTTGTAGGTGTTGTATAGTTTACGTACTTCTTTTCTTTCTAATTCTTCTTCTGATAATTCTTTCATTATTGAATAGAGGGGGGAACGCGCTCGGGATGAAGGTTGGTTGTGCTTCTGTGTGTTTGGTTATCTTATCTTGTGTTCTCGAGGGTTAGGGCATGTGGTCTTTTATAGTGGATGATTTATTATAAGAGGATGTTTAGTTGGTTGTAAAATGAGGTGCTATAGTTGTGTATTGTTTATACATAGGTAATTTTTATGAAATTTCTATAAATTCAGTGTTAACTGTTAATGTATATATAAGCTCAAATTATACGGATAGTATATATATATGTATTCTTAAGCGAGTTCGTACAAGGTAACTTATATAGTTATACATTTAGCATATATTAATTAAACAAACATACCACCGGCCAACAGTATATTACCTCTAAATGGTATTGCAACTCTTATATACACCAACAAACCAACATAACCACACAATACAATCAAATAAGCCGCCACTATTAGTTATCATAATGTCATTTATTTTAAAATACTCATTCACTCTACAACGGTATGCTGTTACCAACCACACTCCCAGAGCCAATTCAATTGTTAACTCTATCCTAAACACACTATTCCTATACAACAGTCTTTATAACCTTTTTTACAACCACACAACCTACAAATTATCGCCCATCCTTCCAAATAACCCCCCCGACAATGTTGACTTCATCTTGCGATCAAAGCTCATCGTTATTACTTCAACGCTAATGCAGGTACCAATACTCTATCGCGCATGGAGAAGTTAGCGTCGTTATCTTATCAATCTGCTGAACGCGCTTTGCTTCACGCTCTACGCGTTAGAAAGGAATGTGAAACAACCGAGTGAGCAACCGAGTGAGCAACCGAGTTATCAACCGAGTTAGCAACCGTGGCAGCAACCGTGGTGGTAACTGCCAAGACAGTATATAGAAATATAAAATATAATAATAGATAAAATCTATGATATATTTTCATTCTCAACTGACTTACAAATCGAAATTACAACTACATTACCTCAACATAATCTAATCATACCATCGGAGACCCAACTTTAACTTACAGATCGGACTAAACTTTCGTAAATTAAATTCTAACCTTAGTAATATCCAATCATCTACTTACATCCATAACGATTAACATCAAGTTAATAACGCCGAGAAGTCTTCGCTCTTGATCTACGGCGTCACGATTGGCGTCTACCAATCTCTAAAGGTACGATTAAGAATGAGCACATCGGATCTCGGAAATCCACTACGAGATTAAATTAATTTATATTAACTACTTTAATATTAAAGGGTTATCAGGCGTGATAAACATATTTTATATAAGATATGGAATTACCACGATGATAAAAGATGTTCATTAAATCGTATAAATTAAATCTAGAACAATAGCAGTAGCTATTACAAGGCGCGATAACTCCGCTCAACTCCGCTCAACTCCACTCTTTATAACTGTATAAACACTTACCAATGTTTTAGAACAATAAATATTTTTTATAAAACATCACTCCCTCACCCCACTGTTTAACTTTAAATTAATCTACCTTATAATAGTAATTATAACATGTCCAAGACTTTATTCTTGCTCTCTAACTTATTCAATACCTTGAACCCTGTACATCAAATTCCCTGCTCACTCCCTTCCTCCCACCTTCCCTCCCTCCCTCCCAACTATCTCTTCTAATCTACACGCACCACCCCCACTAATCCCCACACACTTCCTTCCCTTCCTTCCTTTCCCTCTCTGTCTCCTCTTTCCTCCCCTTTTCCCTCCACCTCAATCTTAGACATTTCAATCAAAAAGAATTTAATGCAATTTATATAATATTTTATTGCATAAAATAAACATCTTATTACTATCCTTGAAAATATCTTTCAAGCTATCACACCATATATCCTCCTCCTCCTACCCTCTCTCTCTGCCTCCGGCGGCCGGGCTCTGCCCGGACCCGTTGCTCGCTTCGCTCGTTAGCTAGCCCCGCCTGCTATCTCACTACTTTGCTACCAGCTGATCTTATCCTTCTATACCACTAACCACCACCCACCACGCCTTTGTCTTCCTTATCAATCTTCACATCCATTCTTTAACTTCTTCTTACATTCCAGTCAATGCCCGATTTGTAAAATGTCATGTGATATACGCGTGGTATCCGTGTACCATCGCGCTTTGTGAGGCGGTAATTAAATTCGTGCATCCTCCCTCCTCTTGTTAACTTTTACTTTTGCATTTGCATCCTCAAAATTATCATTACAGTTTTTCTTCCTAACCACAATTTCTTCTTCTTCCTTACTTATCATTACCGACTTTCAAAATTTCCCGTTATCTCAATAGTTATTGGAATTAGGTCTACAGAATATAAACAAATATATAGTACTTGTATTCTTGGTTTAGTCATCAATTTTCATACTCTGATTGATTGGAATTTTGGGGACTTCCTCATTGTATAGTAAGTATTCGGTGGTGTGGTGTGGTGGTAGTGGTAAAAGTGGTGGTGGTGATGTTGGTGATTGTGTGGTTTAGACCTCTTGAACTTCACTTGGTAACTCATGAGGGTCCATATACTATCATATCAACGTGTTCATCTTCGTATACTCTTTTTCTACCATCTTATCCTCTATTATCTTCTACTAACACGTTAGATTTATCTCTTTTAATATGTCCTCTGCGGCAGCAGCAGCGGCAGCAGCAGCAGCTGCTGTGGCAGCTGGTGTAGTTGTATCTGATGGTGGTTATCAAAATCATATTCTTCATCATAATCAAATGAAAGATAACGGTGATTATTTTCAAGATGGTGAGGGTGATGCAGATAGAAGATTATCATCTCAACAAAGAGATTCACAAGGTCATGTTCAACTTAAGAATCATAATCAAAATCAAAATCAGAACCAGACTCAGAATCAAAATCAAAATCAAAATCAAAATCAAAATCGTCAATCACTTAATCTTCCTCCTACTAAATTCCCCAACAATCCTTTACCAACTTTAAATTCTAATTTATTAAAATCTCTTACTTCAGTTCATTTACCTCCTCCTCCTTCTTCTTCTCGCAATGGTCAAAGCTTGGGTAAATCAAAAATTAGAATCATGACTCCTTATCAAATGAAAGGTCCTGGTGAAGCAATTCTTCAAGATATTAGCGAAAATGCATTAAATACTCCTCCACAATCTCAAATAAGATCTGGTAATACAAATGTATTTGTTAATAAGACTCCTATTGTTAGAAAGAATGGCAATGTTGTAACAAATGATAAAGAAAATTTTCAAGGTTATCAAAATCACATGATGTCTCCACTTGCTTCATCTCCTTTATATGAAAGAAAAGTTGGTTCTGGATCTGGTAACATTGATTTTAATAATAATTATATAAACAACGGGTATGGATTACCTCCTCCTCCTGATTTGGGTAATGGTAGAGTTAATAAAAGGAATGTAATGGTTCGTTCACCAAGAAATGGAAAGAATTTACTAGTAGATTCCCATCTTGTACCTCAACCTGAGATGCAAAGAGTTGAAGGAGAAGCACAATCACAATTTTATCAAGGAAATCAACTTCAATCACAACAATCACAACAACCTCATCTACACCCTCATACCCATCTTCAATCAATTCCTCCTCGCCCAATTCAATCATCTTATTCTCATGTAACAGTAGCTACTACTACCCCTACATCAATATCTGATGAACCATTCACCCTACCAGAACCTCATAATATGCCGCCAATTACTGATGATGGAACAAAACCTCCTTATTCTTATGCTACTCTCATTGGAATGGCTATTTTAAGAGCTCCTGATCGTAAATTAACTCTTTCACAAATTTATAAATGGATTAATGAAACGTTTGAATATTATCGTACTACTAAAGGAGGATGGCAAAATTCTATTCGTCATAATCTTAGTCTTAATAAAGCATTTCAAAAACAAGAACGACCTTCTTCAGATCCTGGAAAGGGGAATTATTGGATTGTTGTTCCTGGTAATGAAGCACAATTTATTAAAGGAAAAACTACAAATAAAAGAGGTAGTCTTGGAATTATGACAACATCATTAACGATAAAAGATGGAGTAAATCAAGGATATTTTAATAATAATAATAGTAATAATAATAATGGGGGAACTTTTAATTATCGTAATCCAACATTACCAAATGCAATTGTAGAACCAATTTCAGTAAAGAATGGAACTAAAGTATCTATTATAAAGACAAGAGAGAGTAGTAGTACAGATTTAGAACCAGAAAGTGATGATGAAGGATTAGAATCAAGAGATTTAGTTAGTGATAGAATTACTAAAGTTCATATTATAGGTAATAGTAATAATGATAATGATAGTAATAAGAATAGCAGTAGTAATAGTAATAGTAGAAGTAACATTACAACTGATAATGCTAATAATAATGATAATACTGATGGTAACACCAACGTTAATGCTAGTCCTAATATCATTCCTCATAACTCTCCAATCATATCCACTACTATATCCAATTCCAACTCTGATATCTCCAACATTCATCATTTACCTTTACCATTATCTACTCAAAAGCAGTCTTCTCCTTATCGATCCATCTTTAGCCCTGAAAATATTCGTCTTAAAATAACTGCATCAGGACGGTCAGAAATCGGGTTTGATGTTAATCCAAACACTTATGAATCACCGCTTAAACGATCAAATACCGTTATTGGTTTACAACATTTCACCAACACCAATGTTTATGCTGAATCTCCTGTTCGTAAAAGAAGAATTAGTGGACTTTACCTTGATAATGAAGAATCTCAATCTCAATCTCAATCTCCTGCTAAACGTAAGAAAATTGGTATTCTTGATCATGATATTCCAACATTATCAGCTCCATCAACATCATCATGGTTAACCTATAAGAATAATACTTTAGAAGAAGAACAAGAGGAAGAAGAAAGATCACATTCACAACCACAACTTCTCTCAGGATCAAATCTTCAACCATCATCAATCACCTTTACATCAACTACATCTAAAATCCCAATTACACCTTTACGTAGTAAATCTGTTGGTCTAGGAGATTTAAAACCACTAACATTATTACCACCACCAACACCAAACATGACCTTCACACCAGCATCGTCGAAATCATTATTAAAAAATCTCACTTCGCCATCTAGAACATTTGAAGATTTAATGAGCTCACCATCAACAATGGGATTACGATACCTTAATCCATCATATTTTGATGAAGATGATGCG
Organism: Sugiyamaella americana; assembly: GCA_030583405.1. Taxonomy (NCBI): domain Eukaryota; kingdom Fungi; phylum Ascomycota; class Dipodascomycetes; order Dipodascales; family Trichomonascaceae; genus Sugiyamaella; species Sugiyamaella americana. The sequence goes on along the minus strand of JAJMID010000045.1, from coordinate 57,202 downwards.
ATATCGAGAGCATGTTTTGGATCACCTGATAAACGGGAAGCTAGACGTAGGCAATACTATGAACATTCTGGAGTTACAAGTTTCTCACTTGATCCTCTAGAGTCAGTAACCGATGTATTTGGAGTTGATATTTGTCAAGTAGTAAGAAGAGCAGTTGAAGCTAATGATTCACAAGAACATTATGATGAAATTGATACTGAAGAAGATATCAACAACAACAGCAACAACAACAATCCATCATCATCATCAACAGCGTCATTATCAACACCAACAACAACAACAAACAACCCAAACCACAAAAACCTATCATCACCTAAACGTACACCAGCACGTAACACAATCGATTTCATTAGATTTGATTCTCCGATTAAAACAGAATCAACTTTTTCACCAATGAAATTCTCATAATCAAAGCAACAACAACAGCTAACTATTTATTCCATAATTCATTTTTTTAATTCATTTTTCTTTTCATATCTTTTTTATTCCGGTTTGTTTTTCTCTTTCCATGTATTTCTGTTTTATTTTTATTTTATATTGACAATGGTTTAATGATGCACGTACATATACACAGACCACTACTACTCTGGCACAGTGCCTCCGGCGGCCGGGCTCTGCCCGGACCCGTTGCTCCTCGCGTAGCGAGGAGAGGAAGAAAGTATTAAGGGAGGGTGGAGTTAAACGATGGAATTCCTCGCGCAGCGAGGAACAACGGGTCCGGGCAGAGCCCGGCCGCCGGAGGCAGTGGGGAGGGGAGGCGAGGGGAGGGGGAGAATAAATAAGTTTGAGAATAAATAATTTTAATCGGTGCTAGCACATCCTCTACATCCACATGTTATACATTGTACTGGTTTATCATCCTTTAATTGGGCTTTTGGTACTCTACAAATACAGGAAGATCCATGAACATTTTCTTTGGTTTGAATACATCTTACACAACAGAGGTTTTCATATCCTTGCTTTTTCCATTTGGCAATTAGGTTTGCATCTCCGTATCTATTTTTTAATAAATATTGATATAATTCGCTTGATATCGCTTCTTTTTTATAATATAAATCATAAATATATCTGCTTCGCTGATGATGAATTTGAAAGATTTCATGTAATGCTTCATTGCGCGATTTCCCATGTGGTGATTTAGTTTCAGCTATTGAGTTAGTAGCGGACGAGGGAAAGGGGAGAGTGTTTGTTACTTACCATCTTTTAGTCTATTTTCATATTCAGTTAAAGTATCTTCGATATCTTTAAATCCTTTAGGTGGTGCTTTTGTTCGATTTGTTCTTATTTTAGGCATCTTAATGGCGGTATATCGTAAGATTGATAGTATATTTATTCATCATGTCAAATTCTTCGTGAAGTAGTTGAAGTATGCTTTTATAAGTGGAGTGTATGCTTATATAGGGCAATAGTTTTTAGCAGTTTATTCACCATAATGAACAGAAATGTCAATTCAATGAATAACTAGACTGATTTTTGTATGTATAATGAGAATAAAAGAGCGAATATATTATTCTATATCAATTGTATAATTATATAGAGATAAGGATCAAATTGAAAATTTTAATCATTAATGGCTGCTGGCTTATGCTTACCTTCTGCTTTATGAGAGATGATGATATCCTGCTATGCTCTATTATTGCTCATAATAGCTTATTATCATCTCTTAATTTACAATTTAGAAACTATTCATTATTTAACCTGCTGACTTAAAATACACCTTGCATTTCATCTTCAAAACTGGAGTACTCAGAATATTGTTCAGATAGATAATTGATAAATACAGGAAATTCAAGTGTAAGGGAGATGATAGAACTAGAGAAAGCTCTACAAAGTCTCCACCCATTTACAAGAGTGATTTACTAATAATATTCTTTATTTCCCTTATTTACAGCTGAAATACGATAACTAAGCATAACCGTCAAAACAATTTTTCATTTATGCTGGAAATCATCTCTAATAAGTCTCAAAATCAGGCCTAGTAACGAAAAGTCCTTCTTAGCTCAGTTGGTAGAGCGTTCGGCTTTTACGAAGTCACATGACATCTATGAAACCGAAATGTCAAGGGTTCGACCCCCTTAGAAGGAGTAGAAAGGGTTAATTTCCCTTATGTTTTTTTTATTTTTGCTTTTGTTTTTATTTGATTTATAGAATTTACAAGAACGTATTGCTAGTTGTAAATAAATATATCCTATCTTTTTACCTTCACACTGGTTCAACTTAATCTCGCAGTCGATTCTATAAGACATTAATATTCGACTAAACGAACATCTTTAAATATTTTATTTGTTCGGAAAGGATTAATTAGTTTATATATTACAAGAACAAATATATATGCTCCATTGTAAGGAGATCCATCTAATTGTTAGTCCTCCTTATTCGAATGGATAGTAGCATTGGCGTGTAGGTTACTCTAAACATTAGAAGTTTTAGTTGAGGATTATCTCTATGAAACCGTAAAGTTCTCTTAGAATTTGAATTTTTTGTTTGTAATGATTGTGATTTTGTACTCTATTGATATAGTCTTTCGTTTGAATTCTATATCTTCATCAAAGTATTGTATCTATAAACATGATTCATGAAATGAAATGAATTAATTGATTTAATAAATTTAGCTAACAAAATCTAATGGAATTAGATTTTGTTGAAAGACCTGCCCATGCGATCCATACACTCCATGTTAGTATTTACTCTGTGAATATGACAATTGGAGTTGCTTCGACCATTTAATAGTTATTTGACATCCCAAATAAATACTACCTATGCTACCTTCAGCTCTTCAAGAAAGTACATCTGCTGCTATTGCATCTGCTCTACGAATTTGTTGACCATGTTGATATAAATGTTTGTTTCACCATAGCTAATCGAAATCTAGAGTGCTGTATAGGACCTTCTAGTTCTTCTTCTTTATTTCAATATTTCTGAAACGTATGTTTATCTAACTTTTGATCACATAATATCTGGAATTATATTGGAATTCAATATAGATTAAATATCCATTAAGAGATAAACAGAAATGAAAAGAAGGTGCATTACTTTCTCTTATGATTTGAATCCATGTTAAAAAATTGAAATCAGTTAGATGTTTAATGATGATGAACTTCTAATGAATTTTCTACTACAGTTGGTCAAGCAAATAAAAACAAAAACAAAAATAAAAAAAATATAAGGGATATTAACCCTTTCTACTCCTTCTAAGGGGGTCGAACCCTTGACATTTCGGTTTCATAGATGTCATGTGACTTCGTAAAAGCCGAACGCTCTACCAACTGAGCTAAGAAGGACTTTTCATAAAAAGTTAAATTTTGACATTTACAGGAAATTAAAGTCTATGAGCCGCACTAAATGAGGCGTAAATTAATTTGCTCACGGTTGATGATATTAATTTTTATTGATTCAACAGCTATTATAGTAGGTATTTCAGGTGTTTTATATATAGATATTGAATTCAGCCTATCTAATATGGCTTGCCATTTGTTATTGACAGTGGACGATGTTATTACATAGTATTGTATGAATGAAATGAAAATGGATTACAGATGTCAGATCTGATTCAAGATTGAAATTTAGACTGAGTTACTGAATTGTTTTAAGTATAAGAAGTTAAGGAAAAGTTTAATTGTAATGGAGTTTTATTAAAGTGATATAATAATCGTCTTGAAAGGAGGTACAAGTACATATTAGTATATTATCATTTTTTAGGTACATTTTTATATTTAATAGATTATTATATATAGCTACTTTACAAAGGAACAGTTCAGTTATCTTTAAACAATTGACATTGTTGTAATCTTTAAAATTGCCAAGAAGATAATTCATTTTTGAGTACATTGAGCAAATTATGCAGGTACCATCGAGAAACAAAAGATATCAGGGACGAAATTAAGATAAAATTAAGATTTTGCTCAAAACTGCTCAATATAACTTTACTCAAGAATGGCAGGTATTATAAAATGGTGATAAGCCCCTGTTATATAGAAATTTTTATAGTTATTAGAATACTAGAATATTAAAAATGATCAGAAAAATAATGGATGAATATCTAATATTAATATCTTTATTAAATCACCGTTTTTTTTACGCGTTAGTCACGTGACTTGGATGATACCCTATATCACCTACCATTTAAATTCAGCCAATCAAAGGCATTCTGGCCGAGTGGTCTAAGGCGCTAGGTTAAGGTCCTAGTCTCTTCGGAGGCGAGAGTTCGAATCTCTCGGATGTCATGGTTCATTGTGAAATGAATTTTTTTACTTGATTTATATATGTAAGGTTAATTTTTAATGTTGCTGGAAGATATACTGCAATTTTTGTCCATCATAGTAAGTATGCAACCACCACTTAATGGTAACCTTTATAAGGATATACAAGAAGGTATCCCCAGCGGATCCTACAATAACCAAGATAGTATACAACTATCATCATCTCATTTCATTGTCTATTCTTCAGTTGAAAGTCACTCAGAAACATATCTCTCATCTCTCTTCACTTGAAACTCATTCAGAAACATCTCATATCATGCTCTGAAACAACTCTCTCCTCCCATCACATCACTTGTATGGCCAATGACCACCCCAAGTAATAGTATAAATTTGAGTCATTAAATTACATTAAAGTATATATAGGGCGTGAGATATCATCGTCATCGTAATATTATTTTAAAGTTTTTATACTGAAGAAGAACCTTCAGTTGGAACTGCTGGCTTTTCATTATATTTCTTACTAGCAAGAGCTTCAGCACGTTGGATAATTTCTTCTGCTTCAGCGGAAGGAACCTTTTGTTTTCTAAATCTACCAATAAGTGGTAATGATCCATGTCTTTCTTGATATAATAAAGCAAGAACAACAACGATGATAAAGATCCAGTAAACATTATATGAAATAACTGAACCATAAGTAGCAGAATTTTGCCATCCAAAGAGAGCATTGAAGATTTCCCAACCACCAGAAGTTTCTGGATTACAACAATTAACATGCCAAACAGATTGTCTAATATTGTAAGAACCTGGTCCATCACCAGCTTCAGCAACATCACTACCAACTCTTTGAGCAAATTTATAGAATTGAAGATACCAAATAGCTTTAGAGAAGAGACCAGCAGCAATGAGATACAAGAAACAAGTAGAAGCAATAAGGAAATATTGAATAGACATCATATTACCACCCTTATAAATGATGAAACCAACACCACATCCGCAAATAAGACCACAAATAACTGCCAATGGGAAAGCAGTTGCTGGAGTACCTAAAGAAACACCACCAATAAAGACAATTAATTCAACACCTTCACGAAGAGTTGTAACTAAAGGTAATAAAGCTAAAGCATACTTTTGAAACCATCGTTTAATTTTGAATTTAGAATCCTTTTCAGTATCTAAAATAGCTTGAGCAATCTTTAATCTCCACTTTTCCTTCATTTTGTTTACTCTTAACATTGCTAAACCCATAATAGTAATCATAACTGTTGCAATTAATGAGAAAATACCTTCCCATAAATCTTCAGAAGAAGCCCAAATATCTTTACCAAGAGAATAGAAAGCACCAATGAAACCACCACCAATAGCTAAACAAATGAAAATACCAATAGCAGCGCCAATCCAAACTTGCCATACCAGTTTACGATATAATTTCGGATCCTTATCTGAACCTCCAAGACCTTGCTTGATAAAGGCAAGAAGAACAGAAATAATAACTGAAGCTTCTAAAGATTCTCTAAAAGAGATGAAGAAGATTTCAACCGAGAAAACGTTAGTCATTTTTGACTGTTTTGTGAGGTTAAAATGTTGTTTGATATATTGAGTTTAATTCCAGATGAAGATTATCTCTTTAAACAAGAAAGCAAATATCAAAGTCAAAGAACAAATTCCAAATGAAAAAAAAGATTATCTGATTAGATTGATAACGATTATCTAGAAGATTATCAGATTGATCAAAATGACTAAATTTTTTTTTTAATCAGTAAACCTATACAGAAGGAGGTTCTATACCTCTTATTATATACAAGATTGGGTTTGGAGAAAAAAAGGGGAGGTTAAAGATTATCATGTTGAGAATAAGGTAAAAAAAGGATCTGATAAAATTCCGAGTTTGGTTCCGTTTAGATTGTTTGCTTTTTTTTAAGAAGGCCTTTTATTTTTCTACATTTTATAGAAATTTTCTTTTGTCTTATATAACTATATAGAGGATTGAAATTACAGTGGTATGCTTAAGTTAGTAAGGTAGGTACAAGTCTAGATCTTGCGTAGATAACCGGTAAGAGAGTGAGTGAGTCAAGATTGAACGGTTGATTGTTTGTTTCTTTTTTCAAAAGAAGAGCCGGTGAAGGTTTTTGATTCCTAGAAGATTTTCATGATCTCATGTAGATACGGAGGATAAACCCGAAGAAAGGGTTAGGCGGAGAATGGGAATTAACCAATGTTAACAAATTATCATCTTTTATTATGGTTTTGGATCCACAAATTTAAGATGCAATTGATCTAACCAAGATGCCAAGAAGAAGATGAAAAGGAAATAGGACAAGAATATATTGAGGAAATGATATTCATATCCATTCATAGTCAAGAGAGGAAACTAAAATTGGCTACAGCCGCCGCTGTTTAACCGTTTAAAGTGGTTGGTGAAATATTACCGTTTTAGGTACAGATTGATCAGATAAACTAGGGGAGTTATAGGCCAAACCAATGTGCATCGATCAGCTCATTTACCACACCCAATTACGCAACCATTCACCTACGCGAATTCTCAAACATGGTGAATAATAATCCATCATTTAATCAATTAAGTAAATTAGGGTTATCTTTATGGCAATCTTATGATTATCAACGTTTCCGATTATCGGTTTATTTTGGAATTATTTGATGATATATATCAACTGATCAGAGAGATCTGATAAACTTTAACGGACGAAAACCTTATTCAAAATTATGGTTAATCTTTTGTGGGGGCATTTTAAACAAGGAACTAACGAGGAACAACGTTTATTGGATGAGCAGCTGGGGATGGACTTTACCATGATGACGCTCTAATGTCTTACAATTAACAAAGAGAGATAGCTACAGATGCAGTATTAAAAAGTAACATTGATCAGAGCGGCTAGAGAAGTTGTTGCAATGGAAAGGTAAAAACGTGGTGGTGCAAGATAGGATTTTCGATATAGCGATATAGAGATAATCTAGATTGCGATAAGAAAGATAACAAAAACAGCGTTAATCAGTTGGTTAACTTTAATAAGTAATTTGTAGAAATAATCAGTTGATGTATTGAATAATGAAAACACACGATCAAAAGTCGAGGAAATAGAAGAAGATACTTTGATTCATGCCCACCGGGCAATTTTCTCCTGATTCACCCGACGAAGACGACGACGTTGAAGATGATTCGCGCAGAGAGTTATCTGATCAAGAATTGCCTAATAAAGCAATACTTGTAGATGATCGATTGATAAAAATTTTCGTCTGTCAATATGCAAGCACGTCCACCAAAAGACCAGGGTTAGGGTGTAGATTGGGGGACAGGATCAGATAATTCCCCGCGCATGGAGACACGGTCGGCAATAGGCCGAAGCTGTCATAAGATGCATTTGAAGAGGAGCATACTGACGACGGGCGGCCTCCGAACTTACACCCACACCCCTTTCCAATTCCTTGCAACGCAAGGAACAACGGGTCCGGGCAGAGCCCGGCCGCCGGAGGCAAGATAATTGCATAAAAGAATCTAACAATTGCCAATCTGGAGATTACCCCAGTTAACATCTGTAAATTACCAACAATTGAGTACTAACTAGATATAAGATAATTTAATGATATTCAAAATGTACATTGAAGATCAATTTAATGCAACGTAAATTATTAACATCATCTAAGACTGATATAGCCGGCGAAAGGGGTGGTGGTTGATGTTGAAAGATCTGATAACTTTTCTCGTATTTCCTATTTAAGCAAAGATATGTTGATGTAAAATCAGATAAAATTTTTTCTATTCCCTAACCACGGAGGTGTATAGAAGGGATATTTTTTAATAAACAAAATTTGACTTTGAAACAGCAATACCAAGACGGGAGAAAACGGGGGAAGGCGGGAGATTAACGTTTGATAATTGTTTTAGAAGTTTTATTGGAGGAAATGAAAAGAATCATGAGGAGTTGCAATTAAGCTCGGAGATTGAGAGTGGTGGTTGTTGGTTGGTTGTTTTAATACAAGACCAAAATGGGCACTGTCTTTAAAAAGAAATGATATTCATATGGAAACGGCAGGCCAGCCCATATTCGATATAAGAATTATTATCATACAATAATTTTTAGTTTTATGTACATCGGGATTTTGTTCAAAATTTATATTTTATTTTTCCCTCTATTTTATTTTTCTCTTCTTGTTGGTTTCCTTCTCCTCGGGAGAAGTTTCTTTTTAATCTATTTGATTATATATATATATATATAATAACCAAGATAGTCGAGTTTTTGTATAGTTTTAACAATTTTTACTGAATAAAAATTGCAACCAGTTTTCGAGGCAGTAGGTGTATTTGTTATTTGTTAAGGGTTCGTTAAGAGAATATTGTGTTTAATTATTTTCTTATCAGATTTTTTAAATTATCCCACCTCGGTTTTTGTTCTAATTTTTTATCAGATTATTATTATTCTTATCAGATTGGATCATCAGCAGGGTAAAATTTTAAAAACTTCCTTCTCCATCTAAATATATATATTTCTCATCATGAAGTTTTTATCTTTACTCCCTCTTGTTTCTATCTTATCATTATTATCCAAAGCTCAAGCAGCTACTAGAGTTTTCGACTTCAATGTCACTTGGGTAAATGCTAATCCAGATGGTTTACATGAACGTATTGTAGTTGGTATCAATGGTCAATGGCCCTTACCAGTTATTGAAGTTAATAAAGGTGATCAAGTTATTGTAAATATGCATAATGGTTTACCAGATCGTAACGCTTCGATCCATTTCCATGGTATTTTCCAAAATGGTACAAATTCAATGGATGGTCCAGTAATGGTTACTCAATGTCCTGTTCCACCAGGTGGTGATATCACTTATAACTTCACTGTCAATCAGAATGGTACTTATTGGTATCATTCTCATGTTGATTCTCAATATCCAGATGGTTATCGTCAAGCATTGATTGTTCATGATAAAGATTTCCCATTTGATTATGATGAAGATATTTTTGTTACTTTATCTGATTGGTATCATGAAACTATTGAATCTATTAATCCATCTTTCTTATCATTATATAATCCATCTGGTGCTGAACCAATTCCTGATAGTTTCTTATTCAATGATACTCAAAATTTCAAGATTCCTGTTAAACCAAATACTACTTACATGTTAAGAGTTATTAACATTGGTGCTTTTGTTGCTCAATATTTCTATATCGAAGGCCATAATATGACTATTGTTGAAGTTGATGGTGTTTATACCGAACCAACTCCAGCTGATGTTTTATATGTTCATGTTGCTCAACGTTATACTGTATTATTCACCACTCATGATACTACTGATAAGAATTTTGCAATTGTTACTATTGCTGATCAAGATTTATTAGATACTATTCCATCAAATCTTCAATTAAATCAAACCAATTGGTTGGAATACAATTCAAATGCATCTTTTGATGAAGCAGATCTTAGTTCTTATGAAACATCTGATGATTTAGCTCCTTTTGATGATTCAACTCTTATTCCATTTGATCATGAAGAATTATTACCTGATCCAGATTATGAAATCACTGTTGATGTTGCTATGAATAATATGTTGAATGGTATTAACTATGCCTTTTTCAATAACATTACTTATACTGCACCAAAAGTACCAGCATTATATACTGTAATGTCTGCTAATGAATCTTCTGTTGAAGATGCAAGTATTTACGGAGATTACACTCATAGTTTTGTTCTTAAACATAATGAAGTTGTTCAAATTGTTCTCAACAATAACGATGGTGGTTCCCATCCTTTCCATTTACATGGTCATACTTTCCAAGTTCTATCTCGTTCTGAGGAATATGATGATTTCACTCCATTCGATCCATCCAACCATACTGATTTCAACGATCCTCCAATCAGAAGAGATGTTCTTGTTGCTCATCCAAATGGTAACTTTGTTATTAGATTTAGAGCTGATAATCCTGGTGTTTGGCTCTTCCATTGTCATATTGAATGGCATTTATTCCAAGGTTTAGCATTGGTTCTTGTTGAAGCTCCTCTTCAAATCCAACAATCGCTTGTTATCCCAGATGATCACTATGCTGCTTGTAAAGCTGCTAATGTTTCTACAACCGGTAATGCTGCCGGTAACAGTCTTGACTTCTTTGATCTCTCCGGTCAAAATGTCCAACAACCACCATTACCAAATGGTTTCACCGCAAGAGGTATTGTTGCTTTAGTATTCTCTTGTATCAGTGCTTTCCTCGGTATGGGTGCTCTTACATGGTATGGTTTAAGTGATTTATCCCTTACTGAAGCTAAAATGGTTCAAACCTATGCTGCTGATGCTGGTATGGATGAAGAACCAATTGATACTGATGATATCTCTAATCATGGCCGTGATGACTAAACAAAAATATATCTAATGTTTGATGTTTTCCTCTTTATGTTTTATATGTAAAATTAATATAATATTCCTTTAACCTCTTTTCGCCTCCGGCGGCCGGGCTCTGCCCGGACCCCGTGCCCTACGCGGAGTATACTACGTCACAGCAAAAAAAATCTTTAGATATATATATGTATATAGATAAATAAATATATAGACAAACACGGTTATATCCACAAGGAATTGATTGTAGAAAAGTCATATATGCTTAAATCACATTCATCTAATCCAACAACAAAATCTGCTTCTTCTTTAGAAGTTACAATTTCTGATCCTACTGCTTCAGCATGAAGGTGAACAAGTTGATTAATTGTTACTTTTCGTTTAGTCATTTCTAAATAAGAAAGTAAATTTTCTGCTACCGAAACAGCATTATGTTGAATAGTATTGTTAGGTACAAATTTAGGACTGATTGATAGTGACTTTACATTGAGAGGGGCATCAATCCAAATGAATTCTTGCTCTACTAAATCAAATACACATGGTATTACACTACGGGTGTCAGCAGTAATATCAAATTTTAATCGAACTGTACTAGGTTCAAATATCTCTCCTGATTGTCCTTCTTCACGTAACATATACCCAGCGAACGTTCTTTCCAATTTTGAAAAGTTCTCACCATACCATACTCGTACGTCCATAGCTACATATCTAAAACCTGCTTCCAATGCTTTCTTTTGATCGATATCTATAAATTCACTAGCACCTCCTGGAGCTGGTGCATTAATAACATCTCCTGAATGAATAGCTACTTGGTTCCTTAATCTTGTCCAATTCACATAGTCAATTTTGATTCTTGTGTCTTTATCAAAATCAGTTATGAATATTGCTCCTAAATCAACTATTTTTCCAATCCAATGATGGAATATACGTAATATTGGTTTGTTAATTTCAAGAGGGATACGTGAACCACGAGAGAGGGTTTTCTTGGTGTTACTAATAGATGAAAGCTGAAGTGGTAATAATACTTTATTAATCATTGGATCAATGTATACCTTTTTATTAGTAATTAAGTTTCGTTGTTTAAATGATGATATAAGAGCACCATTAATAACAGCAATGACCATTTCTCCACGATTAGTTGGAAGTACTGGCAGTAATGGTGCTAATAATGCTTTCGCATTAGTTCCTGCTGTAATTACTATACGAGTGCGAACAGTTCCATCAATACGACCTTGAAAATGACCCAAGAGTTGCAGTAATACTTTAGAACTAACTGATGGAACTACTTCTGTAAACTTTCTAATAACATATGTAAATTCTTCATCATTAATACTTGCACGTATAAGCTTATCAAGCGTACGAGCGAAAACAGATGGTTTATTCATGAGTTGATCTACAGCTTTAATAATTTCAGATTTTTTAATTGCTTCAGCAATTATTGTCTCTGATGTATGAACATTTCTTTGGTTACGGAATTTAGTAGCTATAGCTGATGCTTTACCACCATATTCTCCAATGTGCAAACAGTGGAATGCACGCTTCCATAGATCGGGGTTTCTTTTAACATCAGAAATATTAATGACCTTTTCTAATGCATTGATAATAATTCTTCGTTGCTTTCTAGGAAATGATTTCAACTTTACCCTTTTCTTAAGTTCAATATCACCACCAGATAATTCAGCCATTACTCGTAAAATATCCGTTGTAGTTGTAACAATTGTATCAATTGGTTGATTTTTCTTCACCATATTAGCTGCTACTTTACAAAGAGTTTCTTTAAATGGTATTTCACCAGTATATTCTTTAACCCATCCTTCAGAGATACCTTCTTCTATGAACTTTTGTAAATCTGCAGGAGTACTTGTTTTAGATGCCAACAAGAGAAAAAAATATTCTTTAACTTCATCAATTGTGATTTGATGTATTTCCTGCTTTGGATTGCTTTCATTAATTTCAATTCTTGGAATTTTGACATAATCTGGAATTTGCCGAGTCCAATAATATACTATAGCATTTATGAAAAGTTCAATATCATGTGCTTCCATTACTTGCTGAGGGAAATTAGGATAAAAAGCTTTATGTTTGACATGAGCACCAACTGATTTAGCAGCAATCGCTAATATTTCTTTACATAAAGAAAGAATCACGTTATCATCTAGTGAATTTAACTTTAGATATAAATCTTTTGATAGAGAATAACCAAAATTTAGTAACTCATGAGTTGAAGTTACGAGTATTACATTAACCCTTTCCATTGAGGATTGTTCATCGATTATAATATCAGATGGAAGTAATACGCCGTTTAATTTATTAAATGCGATACGCTTGAATTCAGAAGACATTATATAACTTTGACAAAATGTGATATATATAAAAAGGGGGTTAATATATAATTAAACAATTTGATAAATAATTTATTTATATATAGATATATATATAGAGATATATATATATTTGGGAACCATCTAGGACTAGGCTTGTGAAGATGATAATTATCATTATCATAGATTGCTGGAAGCAATATAGAATGGTTAGAGACCATAAACAAAATTATAGGCTATAGTGATAACTTAGAGTTAGCAGTTACATAAGTAAGTTATGTGCGTGACTCATGTTGACATTGTTCTAGAGTCAAAGAGGAGTGACCTTTACTATCAAGTTCACAAGCTGAATAAATGCAAAGATGACATGATAACTATACACAACTATAGCGTGAGTTATTGTGACTCCAAAGTTATTCTGACATTCAGCTACAGTACAGCCTTATGTGAAGTCACTCGAAAAACTATAAGAGGAGGTGATTTCCACATGAATAGGAAGGTTTTCTTCATTACAACAATTGATTTATATCATCTCAATTCACTGACATATTTTAACTCTTATTGGATAACCAGCTAATAGGATTACCAGATTATCGTGCAGGCTCTTTATCAGATACTTCTATTAACTTTCACTTAAACCTGATAGAGCTCTCCTGCACAATAATCTGGTAATCCTATTAGTTGGTACTTTCAATAAGAGTTGATACAAGTATTTCACTTGGCTCATATTGGCCCCTATTGGATAACCAGCTAATAGGATTACCAGATTATCGTGCAGGCTCTTTATCAGATACTTCTATTTAACTTTCAGAGCAGACCCTGATAGAACTCTCCTGCACAATAATCTGGTAATCCTATTAGTTGGTACTTTCAATAGAAGAATATATATAATAAATAACAAGTTAGTAAATAGCAATATGTAGGTAAGATAAGAAATGATATAAAAAGGATCATAAATGTCAGACGGTTGAGATTATTCTGTTAATTATATATGTTTTAATGTATCATGAAGCAAATGTCATTCAAACTCCGAGCGTAGCTCGGAACAACGGGTCCGGGCAGAGCCCGGCCGCCGGAGGCAAAGAGACAGAGGCGAAGAGGGAGATAAATGCATGTTTAGAGATTATAATGAGGATAATGATGACGGTGATACCTGGGAGATGAGTAGAAGGGAGAGTTGGAATGAGGTCGTGAGAGATGGATCTTCGCTAGAGGAGGTGATTATTTGATAAGCGATTTGCAATTGTTCGGAAGTAAGCCGATAAAGTGATGACGATAAGAAAAGATAGAACGATGTATGAGCTAAGAATCGTTTTGAATTGATACTATTATCATCATCGTTTTGAAATATTGAATTATATAATGAAAGTAAGAAATTAATTTCAATTCTAACATTGATAATGATAGATAAAATAGTAAATTCAATGGAAGTCCAATATTCATTTGATGAATTATAATTCAATGAGTTAATTAATTGTGGTAAAATATCTCTTATTAATTTTGATTCAAAATCATGAGGAAATTGAAATGTAAGACATCTAATTAGTTGCAGACATATGGAAGGTAATGCATTATCAGGAGTTGATGATTTGACATTATTAAGAAAGTTTTCTTTACTTAAGATTCTACGGCAGGTATTGATAAATTCATCTGGTTCAAAAAGCTGTTGATTTTGTGAACAATATGCTTTTGAGAGGGTGATTAATCTTACAAATGATAATGCAGTAAGAGTTTCATTAGATTGATTCCAATTTTCATTAATACTAGATTCAATATAATTTAAATCAATTTTATATTCCGATTCAGTTTTGTATGAAGCACAAGATACTTTAATCATTTCATTGTTTAGTTGGGTTTGAATTAGGTTAAGATATTGTTTTGAAGTTTTCAGTATATCATTATGAGGTTGGTTGTATGAGAATGGGATCGGAGAATAGTCGAACGAAGACTTTTTCTCGGATCTTTTTTTACTTGGTGATGAAGGAGTTGATCTTTTAGAGTAAGCTCTTCTAATATATTTAATTTTTGTTGGTGAAGGTTGAAATTTTATTTCAGATTTCTTTAACTCTTTTGAGTATACATGAATGTAGAAAAGTATGAGGATTATTATTGACAATATTTGTAAAAATGAAATATAAATTAATGGAGACATGATAATGGTTTCGGTGTTGTTTCAGCAATGGTGATTATCACGTAAGATTTGAATAGTGATATAAGCTTAAGCTTATGACGTTGCAAATAAGACAATAACGCCAGTTAACTTTAAAGAAAGTTTAATGTGAAATAGTTGAAACTAAATTATTAGTATGAAGGAATTCAAATCAGGTCTAGGTTGTGATAAATCATTCGTGGGTATGAAATCTTGAATTTTGAATCAGACGCTAATGAGGAAATTTCAAAACAATGCAATGCATTCGTTCACCAGGTTACCCCTGAAACATATGTAAGGGAAGAAGAGGGGAGTTAGAGTTAAATGGTTATATAAGGGGGTGTAAGGGAGAGTAATATAGTATATAGAAATAAATCAAAGTAAGCTATAGTTTAACTTTTGGAATATAGTAGAGCAGCAGTGTATGTTTTCGATAAACGCAGGGTCAACTTTAAATTAATTTCAAGTTGAACTAATGCCTTTCCGGAGGTGATCGGATATTATCTGCATAAAGTGGGCCGACCCACTTTAAGTGCTTATGATGATTGTTGATAGTTGTCTCGATTGATAAAGTATTACTGTATGGGGTTGGATCGATATCTATAAACTTATAGAGCTATGTTGATTATTATATATATTTTTAAGTATAGTATGCTATATATAATGAAGTAATAATTTTATATTTACAGAAGTGGACAGTTGTTTATTTATATACATTCTAATCAATTCTATCATTGTTCAATCTATAGTTTAATTCGATTTAATTCTATATATTATACTCTTCTCCCTTACACCCCCACTCTAAGCTTGTTACTCTATATCCCTCTTCTTAATGTCTTCTCGTTTACCTAACATTCTTCTTAATTCTTGTTTCTTGCGTTGAACTTCTTCCTTTTTATACTCCAACTTTGATTTAAGTTCAAGTTTTGAATCTACCTTAAATTCTTTGTTCTTTTTTCTCAGTTTTATCACTGATAGAACTTTAACTTCTTCATCATCTTCTGTTTCATATGGTAATCCTCCTCTTTTCGGTTTTAACTTTCGAATGGAGGGAATGGAGTTTTGAGCAGCCCAACGTTCTTTCAAGTATTGTATAAGATGAGGATAGATACCTTTTTTAATAGAGAAAGAAGTATTAGATATAACTGTTGAGCGATTGAATTCTTGTGTTGGATTAGATAATACTGAATCAACATAATAAGGACAATATTTACTTCCAAGTTGTCTTTCCACCTCAGTCATGAAATTACTAACTTCTCCATTAATCTTAGATTCATAATTACTATTCATATCACTTTCATAATTGATGGTTAAAGAACCAAGTTTAGCTTGTAATCTTTCCCCTTCAGCTTCATCAGTAATTTGCATTGCTAGTGAATTACTACTATAAGAACTGGGTACTGAAGATATACCTGATAATTTACAAGCACGACGTCTTTCAAGTCTCATAGTATTCATTTTACGAATGCGATGTCTAGTTGATATTTGACTATTGATAGATGATTTCAAGGACATTTTAGAATACAAATGGTTGTTGATGTAACAAAGTAATAATAGGGTCAATAGAATTTAGTGAAGATGAAATGTGAGAATATAAGTGAAAGTAGGCTAAAGGTAAGACACCTAAATCAATTAATAAAATCAGAATCATTTTCAACTAGTTATATCCCCATAATATTTGTAGATGTTATTGCGTTAGCTACTGTTAACGATCTGCATCTAGAAGGATGATGATCTCTTCTCTCTTATCAAGATAAGATAAAATGCACGAAGGAGAGATAGTTGGGAGAATGGGAATAGGCGCTGAGCAGCTATATAGCTATTCACATCCTCACTTTAACTGGTAACTATAACGAACAATAAGAGTCAATCATTGAAGATTTGTATAAATTGTTAATAAATCATTCTAATTAATAATTCCATCTAGAGCTCACCTAAACATCCCTTTATTCTCTATAATTAAACAATTGAGTTACTGTTCCTATCTACTTCCACATACAATAAGCCTCTTACACTTACCTCAGCCTCACGTCTTTTCTCTTTGACTAATACCTCTCAACATTAACTTTGCCATTTACCAATAACTAGAGGAAGATATTTAAACGAAAAGAATTATTGATAATCGAAATAGTAAGATTATCTTAGAAATCATTGATTAAAGATTAATTAGTACAATACGATATATAGTAAGATTTAATCGTAGGAAAAGTCCTTTTTGTGATTATTAAGTTAAGGAGACAAAAAGAATAAGATTAATAATCATAATATCAACTTTGTTTCTTAAGTCAAAAACACCATTTGACATTCATATTTACATTTCTTTGCATTTGTACACAATCAATACAAACCACCTTACTCTCACTACCATCACACCGCCTCCCATATCTTTATTTATTTGCATTTAACCCAATATTCCATCACCAAAGCCACCTAATCAATCATCAGAGCTTTCACCAACTTATCACCCGCACCATCACAACCATCATCATGTCTAATGAAATTGTAGGAAAAATATACTCAGAGGTAATTGAAGGAGTAGTATCAGATTCAAGACCTGATTTTGAAGATTCCGGTATTGATGAAGGAACATTACAAGAATTAAAAGAAGTATGGAGACAAAAATTAAGTTCATTTGGAGTAGCCAAATTACCATGGGATATAGAAGAAACAGAAACAATTTCACCAGTATCCGCACCAACGAAAATAGAACCACCACCTCCAACCTTAAACAGCAATATTCCAACAACCAACCCTACCATTCCCAACATCATCACAGCACCACCAGGTATAGTTTTACCCACATCAGCAACCACCACAACAATCAATGGAGAAATCCGAGTAAAAACTGAACCCAATGGAGGAGGATTAGTCTTACCAGGAGGAGGTCACATATCACAAACCGATGGACCAGGAGATGACGATGATCTTGCTTCTGATCCTGATGGAATCAATTCCGATTTAGATGATTCCGATGATGGATTAAATTCTGCAGCAGAAGATGATGATGATGATGGAGGAATGATTATGCTATGTCTCTACGATAAAGTGCAAAGAGTAAAAAATAAGTGGAAGTATGTCCTCAAAGATGGAATAGCAAATATCAATGGAAAAGATTATGTATTTTCAAGAGGCTCTGGAGAATCCGAATGGTAATAAATTAATTCCCCCTCCCCCTCTTCCCCCACTAGCCTCCGGCGGCCGGGCTCTGCCCGGACCCGTTGTTCCTCGCTGCGCTAGGAATTAAAATTAAATCATCATCGTCCTTTATATAAGCATCCGCGCAAAGCGCGGAACAACGGGTCCGGGCAGAGCCCGGCCGCCGGAGGCATACAACCGAGTGGAAAATGTATATATATGTATTACGTTGATGGTGCTGGTGATGGGAGTGTTGGTGATGGAGGTGTTGGCGATGGGGGTGATTGGGGTGGCGGAGGTGGTGGGGGAAAGACTTCGTTGTGGAGTCCTGGAAGGAAGGAATCGATTCTTTTCCAGGTTTGATTCCAGAATTCTTCATCTGCTCCAAATTCTGATGAACTAACTACTAGAATTACATTTTTTAGAGATTCTACTACTGATTCTTTAAGGGAATCTTTTTGCCCACTGTTAACTAGGCGATCTAATGTTTCTAATATACGTATCCATAGTGTTAGTACATCTTTAGAATGTTGTTGTACTTGAATTACATATTGCAGGAATACTTTACATAGGAGTGATGCTCCTTGGAGTCGGGTTGCTCCCATACCATTGGGATCTATTTCATAGATTTCTGGTTTAAGTAGTGTTGATATAAGTGGGAATATTGCTCTATCAAATGTTGTTATCCAATCAAATCCTTCTCTTGAATGAAGCTCTTCTGATAATAATGTTCTTTGAAAGTAATTTAATGCTTGTGTACGAACGTTTCTATTCGAATTTACACATTGTTTTCCTATAGATTCAATGTATTGATACCATAATTGTTTCCAGGTTGGTGAGGTTGGTGTTTCTTCAAATGTTCTTAAAACTATAAAATTCATCTTATAAAGTGATTCAAGTGCTGAAAATTGTTGCTTTTCATCGGTTCCTTCATTGGCTATTTTCCCTAAGATTATTAAGAAATTATTGAAGTTCTCTTCTTTAATTAATTCATTACTGTTGTTGATGATGTTTTGAATATGTAAATATACCTTATCTCTACATTTGGAATCGGTTAAGGTGATATTGATAAGATTCCAATAATCATTGTTAATTAATATATTATTATAATTCCATGATTTGACTGTTGATAATTTGATTAATTGATCGATTATTTGAATGCAAATTGGTTTTAATACTTTTATATTGATCTTGTTAATTGATTCAAGAATCAACTTAATTTCTTTATTTTCTTCATTATCTACAATTATTATTCCATATTCAATAATTCTTGTTAGAAATTCTTCATCTAAAACTTCCCATTTTTCAATATATAAATTAAAATATTTTAAATAATTATCAATTCCTAATTTTCTTACATCTTCATTTTCGCCTGAAACTCCTAATGATACTAAGAATTCTAATAAGAATGTTACAGTTGGATAGAAGATAGTTTTCAATCCTTGGGCTATTTCAATTATATTTGGTATAATAATATTAATTGAAGTAATGAAATATTCTATACTTTCTTTATCAAGTCCCCTATATAAGTTAGTTTAAGTTTCCCCTCAATTCACCACCCCAACGTTAGTATTACTTACCGTATTTTATTGAAAACTTCACTAACTCCACAACTATTAATACAATCAATTGTACATAATGTTGCATCGACATCTTCATCACTTGGTTCTGTTGATGATTCGTTATATCCAGTTAAATATGATGATAACGTTGATAATAATCCAATATCTCTTCCTCCCTTACCTCTTTTAAAAGAATATTTAGGTTCTACTCGTTTAAGTTCTTCTAATCCATACTTCTTAATAAGTGCGTCATCTATTGTCGGTGTTATCATATCATATAAATATAAATTAATAAATGTGGGAATTAATTCCTTCCACCCTTCTTTAATAGAGTTTATACATGATCTTACTATTTTAAATAATGTTACTGTTGCTATTTGACATTTGAAATCTCTTCCAAATGGTACTGATAAATCACTTACAATAATCTTATCATTTTCAATTATAATTTCATTTTTATCAGTTGGTGAAGATAAATCTCCATACGATAATGTTGATATTTTTGATAAACTTAAAATGATATTATCGATAACTTCTGGCAATTGATAATAATTTGCTATTTGTGCTATTTGATTAAATCCGGTGATTACTCGAAGAAATACTGTATCATCGGTTGCTGTTGCAAATACAAATGATAATGTTGTTACAATTGGTTTCCAACATACTTCAAACATATATTTATCATAAATAACATCATTATTTATTTGTAAATTTCCTGCTTGGGTTGTTTTTAATAATAAATTCTTCCAAGCAAAATCAAATGTTTCATCATTATCATGTTCATCAGGCATGATAATTTCACGTGATTTTATAGTATTATAGATATCTTCTAAATATTGGGGGTTAAAATCTTTGCCATTATTAGCTCCTCTTAAATTACGTTTAAACTGTTCTAAAGTCATATGAACTTTGATTTGCTTAGAATGTAAATCAGTATTTAACATAATCACTGCGTATGAAAGTACAAAAGCAGCATCTTCATTTGCAACTTCAATGGTATTATCTGGTGCTTTACAATATTGAGAAGCAAATTTTTCAAAAATTTGTTCAATCTGTTGTGATTCTCCTGGTAATCTAAAGCAACAAAGGAATTCTCTAAGCGCTTCATCAATACGTTTATCAAAGAAATCAAAATCTTCAATGAAATATTCCATTACCTTTTTATTTACTGGTTTTGAAAGATATTCTCCTAATGTTGATTTATTAAGTCGACCTGATTCTTTTAAGAATAAAGCAATTGATTTTGGATCATCATTTTCAATTAATTTTTCATCAATTAATTGTTTAATACCATTTTTAGCATTTGAATTGAAAGTATCGGTGACTGATATGACTAATTTCTTTCTTGCTTTAGTAGCGATTAATTGATTTATATCATCAGCAGTTGTAGTACCACCATCTCTCTTCATTCTTGAATTTACCGATGATACTAACGCTAATATCGCTTCTAAACATAATGGAGGTACACTAGCTGTACTCCAACTAGCACTATCAGGATAAGCATTTCTACATAAAAATCCAATCAAATCTTCGCATAAATCAGTTCTATCAACAGTACAATCATAATTAATAAATAAATCAGTAAAGAAAGAATCACTTCTTGTCATATTAGTAATTGCTTCAATCATAATTTCCCTTATCTCTGGTGTTTTAACATTAAGTAGATTATGATAATTATTAGGAGTTGATCTACCATTAGGAGTTGAATTTCCTTCGTTTGCTGTTTGATTACCAACTGGTGTACTAGATTTTGAAGATGGATAGGATGCCGGTACCTTTACCAATTTTGGTATATTTGGTACTCCATCATAAAAGATATTATCAACTCCATTCTCTCTTGGAATATCATTTAGTGGACTTAAACAGGTTAATAAATAGGTTAATAAAAATTCTTGTTGTAATTTGAAATATTTTCCATTTGTATGAAAGATTGTTAGAATAAGACGAAGGGTTGATTGAAGAAGTATAGGATTGTCATATTTTACAAGTTGAAATAAATATTTTGCTAATGTAGTGGTTGTTAAATTTAATAAAGAAGGGTGATTTGCAATTTGAGCACCAGAAATTTCAAATCCAACATTTAATAGTCGTAAAGCCATAATTCTAGTAGAATCAGTATATTGATGGAAATCAGAAGGATCTAAAATAGAAACTAATACTCTAAACACCTCACTAATAGTGAAAATACCAAAAGGAATAGGAGTAGTAGGTGTGATATCGGCGGTATCACTAACATCACTATTAGATACATTAATATTAGAAGTATTATTTATGTCATTAGCAACCTTAGTAGCTACATTAGTATCAATACTAGCACCAGCATTAGATTTAGCAGTACCAGTGGTACTATCACCACCACTACCATCACCACTAACCACTGATGTTCCTACAACCACCTCACTATACCTCCTTTCACCACCACCAACTAATATATTCGATCCAATCTCTTCATACCCATCAGCCCCTCCATCATCAGCCATTTTAACATTATCCATCTGCAAATCCTCAACTGGAGGTTCATTCTCCTCATCAGGTTCAATATCATGTAATCTACCAAAGACACTTTCACTCAATTTAATCATAGTCATTTCAGCACAGCGTCTTAAGAAATCGCCTCTTCTCATTTGAGTAGCCATACTTAAACAAGTTTCTACAATCTCACAAACACTATAATCACTTAATAAACCACCACATTCCCCACAAACTATCATCTCCATCAAAGATAATATCCTCAACAAAACAGCATCATCCTCACTTTGTCCAGTAGCTTCAAACCTACAATGAGTAATAGCAATAGCCAATTGACTTAACCCAACACTGATATTTTGACTATCTTTTGATAAGATTCCAAATGAAAAGAATTTACCAATTGAAGCCAAAGCTAATGAAGTTATAACGCCAGTAGTACCTTGATAACTAATGACATCAAGAAATGGGTTCATTAATTGCAGACTATCGAAATTTTTAAAATCTTTACAATTTATTAAATCTGATTTCAATTTAGCAAATCCGCCTATTAATGGATTATCCTATGGGGGTTGTTAGGGATTGCCTCCGGCGGCCGGGCGCTGCCCGGACCCGTTGTTCCGAGCTACGCTCGGATATGGGGTACTTACACCTGGTTGGTTGCTTTTGCCTCGAAATTTCGTTACTAATCCCTCTTGATCTAAAGAAGATCCTCCTAAGATAGCTGCTACTCCGGATTGTGCCCATCGAGCATTCTTCCTCATAGCAGAAGTAATCGCAATACATTCATTGGTAATAAGAAATATCGGATCTACCGAAATCCTGCTCATAGTAAATGTTTGATTATTTCTATCACCTGCCTATCAATCACCAATGTTAATTAAGACTGGCGATGAATATCTGAAATGACAGACACGTAAGTGAGGGAGTACGCAGTTTGGACGCACATGCCGTAGAGCGTGCGGTTGAAAATAGTAGTTATAGCAGTTAAGAGTAATTAACACTAAAAGCTAGATAAATGAAAAAGCAATTAGAGAAATATTTATATGTTTAATTTAATTAAACGTCTATCTTCCCCGGTTTTCTCCTCGCTTTGCGAGGAGCAACGGGTCCGGGCAGAGCCCGGCCGCCGGGGGCAAGCGCCGCACGGTAAGCGATGCTAGCACAGGGACCATGGAGAATGAGGAGGAGCAGGGAGAGCGTAAGGAGTTGACCAGAATAACTTAGAGGAGGAGGAGAATGTCTAATATACAAAAGAATTTATTTAAAAAGAAAATACTTGAATATGAAGCAAAGTCAGGGATTGCATGGGAAACTATCCATGGAAATGAGAATGAAGAAATGGATGAAGATGAAGAGAGAGATGGATTAGGTGGGTTGGGTGGAGGAAGAGGGAGGGGGAGTGGTAGTGGTAGCGGTAGTGGATTATCTAAATTAGGAGGAGGTGGTAGTGGTGGTTTAGGAAGACCAAATTCAATTCAACCAAAATCTTGGAATAATTATTTTAAAGAGAATATTCTTTTGAAAGATGGTGAAAATGGAAATTTATTTAATATTTATTATACTCCACCTAATTCACGTGATGCACCAATATTTATATTTCATCATGGAACTGGATCAAGTGGTCTAAGTTTTGCTGTAACGGGTCAAAGAATTGTAAAGGAGATGGAAAAGAATGCTGATGAAGCTGGTATCAGTGCTAAGGATGATAAATTGGTTGGTGGTATTCTTAGTTTTGATATGAGAGGTCATGGTAAGACGGTTGTTGATAATCCTAATAATAATTATAGTCTTGAAGTATTAACGGATGATTTTATTCGAATGTGTGAATTAGTTAGAGAGAGAGGATGGTTAAGTGATGGTGGTGGTGGTGGTGGTGGTGGTGGTGGTGTTACTGTAGCTACTCCTGCTACACCTCCTCTTATCCTTATTGGTCATTCCCTTGGTGGTGCTGTTGTTACCAATGCTGCTCTTAAAAACAAACTTCAAAATGTTATTGGTGTAGTTGTATTAGATGCTGTTGAAGGACCTGCAATTGAAGCGCTAGCTTCTATGGATAACGTCCTCTCATCATGGCCCTCTCAATTTGATTCCATTCCTAACGCCATCAAATGGCATTTACAATCCAAAAGTTTACGAAATAAAGAATCAGCATCCGTATCAGTTCCTGGTATTCTCAAGCAAATTCCAAATACAACCTCCTATACATGGATTTTAAATCCTAAAATCACAAAACCATATTGGGAAAATTGGTTTACAGGATTAAGTTCTAATTTTCTCTTAGTTCCTGCCGCTAGATTACTCATCTTAGCAGGTACTGATAGGCTTGATAAACCATTAATAATCGGACAAATGCAAGGAAAATATCAATTAGTAGTATTTGCTGAATCTGGTCATTTCATCCAAGAAGATGAACCAGATAAAACTGCTTTAACGCTAATTGATTTCTGGATTCGTAATGGTAGACCACAACATATAACTCCTGTATTTGGCAAGTTTAGAGCATAAACCATCCCCCCCCTATTGCCTCCGGTGGCCGGGCCCCGTCCGGGCCCGTTGTTCCGAGCTACGCTCGGAATTATATACCATCGGGATATTGGCTTATTATGATGTCATTAATATATATAGATCGAAACGAGGAATTCCGGCCAGAGGAACACACGAGCCTTACACTCTATGCAATAGAATCAGGTGAAGATAGCGTTAAGCTACCTACACGAACGTTAACTGTCAAACTACGTAACCCTAAACCTAATCTTCCTTCGTCCATTTAACTCTGCTTATATCGTAAGTGGAATGCAAATATTGATGTAGCTATATAACCTAGCTAGAATATACAGTATTAATGGAGGATAACTTCAATACCAAGATCAATCGCATTGATCTGGATCTAGAGGGCAATTTTCTATTTCTTAAACGGAGTTAGAAAAACTTTATCTCTCAGTTATTTTGATATTCTAATTTTCTTTGTACTTCAATACTAATATAATAATGTACTTTACTTTATTCTGTTATATGGTATCTTCTCAAAATTACGTCTATATTCAGAAAGTATAAGGATATATAGGTTTGGATCTTTTAAGCATAATTATAAGGGAGTAAATTTCATGCTCCTCCTCGGTGGGCCCACAGCCAAAGTAGCAGATACACCCCTAACCCATTCCGAGCAAAGCTCGGAACAACGGGTCCGGGCGGAGCCCGGCCGCCGGAGGCAATAGAGGTTAGGAGGGGTAATGCACCAACATCCATAAATCAAATTGAAAACATTAAATAAATTGAATAATTCATTAAGGATAGAGAGATTCCCATAAAAGTTTTATAATGTCTAGTGAATCATTAAGAAGAAGGAATGTTGATTCTTCCAAATCAACCTCTCCACCACCACTTACTCCTGCTAAACAAAGGATAGTTGGTCATATGAATTTCGACCATAAAACAAGTTTATTTGATTATATCGAATATTATCATAATGTCAAGCTCAATAGATCGATTGATGATGTTGAAATGATTGATATAGAACTTGATAAAATTACTTTAAGATATCTTAAAAAGAATTGGGCTTGGAATGAAGTAACCATTGCAATTGAACCTCCAATGCAATCATTATCAGACTCAAGAGTTAGGCTTGTATCAATGGCAAAACAATCAGCTAATGCATTAGGATATTCTGCCTATAAAGTAACAAAGTATATTCCTATTAAATTCAACTCTATAGACATGCTAATCAGTTTTGCTCTACCATTTTTTATTCTCTTGAATGTATTTCCACATATTTTTCTTCCAATTATTTCAAAATTGAATCATTCTCTTGGACAACTCTTTATTAATCATAGAATCAAATTTCTTGTAATAATCTCCTTAATTCATTTAGTTGAATCTTCAACTCTGATGAGACGTCGGGTTATTAAATATAGAGTACCTCAACCTCAAAGAACATATTGGTATATTAGTTCTTTTCTAGAAGGATTTCCTGTTTTATTTAGATTTGATGAAGAAGTTAAAAGGATTTCTAATTGAAGCTGTTGTATACTATTCCCCTCCGGCGGCAGGGCTCTGCCCGGACCCATTGTTCCTCGCTTCGCGAGGAAGGTAATTCTATAAGGTGCATGTTCAATTCCTCGCTTCGCGAGGAACAACGGGTCTGGGCAGCGCCCGGCCGCCGGAGGCATGTGCAGAAGGGGAGATCTCACATGTCATAGCTCTTTCGCCATAATTTTTAAATTTCATATATCAAATAATTACACTATCATTCCTGAATCTAGCCTCTACGTTATGAAACAACCAAAATTTCTCACTTTATGTTTAGTAATAACCTCTTCTTTCTTATTTCTTAATCCTGTACTAGCTTTACCTCTACTTCATAAAAATAATCAAGATTGTGATCCAACCGGATCGGAATGGACTGCTTATTCAGGGATTAGGATATCTCATGAGGTCCTGCTACGTGCTAATCATCAAATGTCTTCTAGTGAATTATTTAGATTGCATGAACAGTATTTCTCTAATACTAAAACTCTTGCTAAAATAGAGTTAACTAGTTCTAGTGATCTTTACTTTAACGTTGATCATAATATGATTTTAACTAAATGCGATTATGGCGATATAACTTCTCAAATCTTTGTTCCTTTAGGTGCAAATATAGACGCTCCATGGAATCAAACTATCTGTACACCAACAAATAACTGCTATAGAATTGCTAGAAGGAGGATGTTTCTAAAGAGGAAAATGGGTTTGCACTTTCCAGGTAGTATTATTGGTGGTATCTTTCAACAGAGTGATGTAGCAGATAATTCATGGAATCCTATTTCACCATTGGTTTCTGAACGCCCTTTTCAAAGCTGGACGCAACTTAAATTTGGTTCTGCTTTCAAGGATTGGCATTTAACTAATATATCTGAAATAGCTCTTTCCCATAGAATACCCCTGCTTTATACACCAGATATTCTAGATAGACGTTATCCAAGGAGTCTCCATTGGACCAAGTTCGTTGATCCATATGAAAGATATAGTGGAGTTGCAGACCCTAGGAGAGTAAGAAATATACTATCTGATTGGGCATCAAAAAGTTTAGGTAGAAAAATTGAACAGAAAGCATCTAGTTACATTGCAGAACAAAGTGGTAACTCTTAGAAGAAAGCTTAATATATGTTTGTATGATATTTATTTGTAATAAAATTTACGATTATATAGTTTCTTGCATTGTGTAATTATCTAAGCGGTATATATCTTTACTTCTAAATAGTTTAACTCATCGTTAAGTGCTCCCCCAGATACTGATACTTTTGAATTACCTTTACCTTTGGCATTTGCACCAAGTGTTTGAGATGATAATTGTTTCACATTTGATTTAAATGAATCGGAAATATCAATGAATAATTTAGCATTACCATAGTTAGAATTAACAGCAACGATAGTACCTGTATTCCATATAGCATAATAAATACCATTATATGAATGATATGAAACTCTTGAACCACTAAGGGTTGTCCTTGATGATATTCCTTTAGAACCTACAAATTCTTTAGCAAAATCTGAAACTGCTTGTGATAATGGTGGATTAACTCCTTTGGAATTTGTTACTGGCCATGTATATCCTAAAACTCCTGAACCTCCTGCAACTACACTTACCCAAGCCATAGCAAATTCTTCTTCATAAGTAGGATTACGACTCCAATAAGATGTTGGATCATAAAATGTTTGTGCAACAAACATAGTAGGTGGGTATTGAACACCAATATCTGATCTGACTGCATTATATCTATCAGCAATCGCTTTAATTGGGTTTGTTGGGTCACAATTATCACATCCACAACAGCCTTGAGTTGTATTACAAATAACATCATTATATTGGGTGGGAATTCCAACAGCATACACATCAACCATGTAAAAATCAACCTGATCAATATAATCTGGAGCGGTATGTTGACAATTGCTTACTAGAGTAACTGGATGATACGGATCTTGAAGTTTGATAAGTTCATAAGCTCTAACCGATTTAGTAGGTTCAAAACTACCAATACCTTCGTCACCATCTGGTTCATTTCCAATATAATATGATAAGAAAGCTGGATGGGAGGAGTAATTGGCGATAAAGCTTACCATTTTATCAACATCATCAGTAATATCAGTTATATCAGCTTGAAAGTAAAGATCATTTTCTTCTGCTAAATCAAGAGTCCATTCCATAAGTGTACTGTTATCAATTGGGCCAGTATACATAAGAACATTGTAACCTTCAGATTTATATTGTTTGAATTGAGATTTTGCTGTAGTATAATCTTTTAAAACTGAACCAGAATCAACATAATAACCTACTGGAATAAATGAAGAACTACCATTTACAGATAATGATTGTGATATGATATCTAAGCTAACTACTGATCCAGTAGATGGTGGTGCTACCTTATATAAATCGAAATATACTGTATCAAAATACTTTTGAGTTTCAGAGCCAAGTTTATAATCAGAATAGGATAAGTATGCAGTGATAATGCTACGCCCAGTTGTAGTTTTTGAAAGATCTGCAGGAAATGAAATACCAATTTCCGCATCATTAGGACTTATGACAACTTGAGCATTCAAGTCAGGAACTTTAACAGAAACATTCATATTAGAACTGGAAGTAAAGATATGTTTAGGAATATAAGCAACTAATTCAGCATTGGTGGTAGTTGTAAGATATGGAATGGTTGCTTGTACAATTCTAACCTTTTGATCAGCAATACCTCTTGGTAAATCTCTTTCAACATCAGACCATCCAAGATTATAACCATCAAAGCTTGGCAATGATGCATTATATTGTTTACCACACCAATATTTCAAAGGAGCATGAACTGCATTAGTTGTAGAAAAGTTTAGAGCAATTAATAATCTTGTTAACCATAACATCATTTCAGATTGATAAGAGATATGGATATGGATATGGATGAATTAACAAGGTTTATATTCAGATTCATATTTGATTTTGTTTCATGAGATTTTGATAATGTAACAGTAGAAGTTATCATGGATCTCTAATGGCGGTTATTCGATGTTACAATGATAATCAATCTATCTTAATGTTACAATCAATATTATGAATCTGTACCTGAATGTTATGATCATCACTGTCAGTTAGATCGCCGTTAGGACGGTGATTAAGATAGAAAAAGAATACTTTATATTCATGAAGAGATTAAAAAGAAGATGATTTTCTTAAAAGAGAAGTGAAAGTATGTCAAAATATACTAAGTTTATATCCTGTTTGTTTGTTAATTCAGAATCCAAGAAAGGTGAATAACGTTGCATATTGCATAAAGTTTAGCTAAACTGGCCATCCCTGCATAACGGTTATCAGGGACGGACCGGAAACAATCTCCGACAGGTACAGAGTTTGTTGAAAAGAATCAAGGAGTGGGGAAGGGGCAGATATTATTTAAATTGTATTTATGTATGTCTATATAGTACTATCTAATTGTATTTATGTATGTTTTATATAGTACCACGTGAGCAACTTAATTATATAGTTCGGTCTCCGATAGCTATTCCAATTGCTAATGTTACATTAATAGAAGTGAAGTTAATATATGAATGTATATATTTATCTATATATTGTAACATTAGCCAAATCATCTAAAACATTGTATAACTTTATGATAAAATAGATATTTGGATATAGATTGGATGGAATGATAGCTGGAGGGTGAAGTACCATATGTAGAAGGATAGGATAACATTCGGAGAACTAGTCCAACGGATTGGGATTGATACTATAAAGATAATGCTAGTTAATATTATTCCAACAATAACTAGATCAAAACCATACCATGATCAGGTGTGGGTTCTTCTACGAAATAACCAACGTTGAAGTGAAGCATATCTTTCTTTGGTACGTTAACACAAGTTTACGTTAATTTAGGTCAATCCATATCACATTAATTTGAAGATCTCACGGGGAAGAAATGCTCGAGTACCCGAACGTGTCGGAGTTTTAATTAACTAGATCACCGGATTCCGTATCGTGATCATTATTTTTTTTCTAATTGGAATTAGTAGCTACTTGTACTAGACAATTTAAGATGGTTTGACAGAGAATTGGTTGGTTTGCCTACATTGTTTAACTTATCAAGGAAGTTAGTATCATTAATAGAAGCTTTTTTTGTCTTAGATTAAATGATTTGTAGAAACAAAGGGGGTAATTATTCCGGTAGTAAGTTTTGTTTCAAAAACAAACTTCATCCATAAGGTAAGGTACGGTAAGGTAATAAGTTAAATATAAAACACCTCGTATAAGAACAGTTTCTTCAAATGTTCCAATAAATACTAACTAATCTATAGAAATGAAGAAGAGAAGGGGTTTGGTTCTCCGTCGTGAAACAAACTCCTTGCCCGAAGTCTAGAATTGGGGGTTAATGGAATTACTTTTTCGGCTCCGATTTATTCTATACATGATGGTGATCTTAAGTTAATCCCTAACTAAAAGATAAAGACCAAACTTCCCCTCATTGTGCATATGAAGTGGAGAATGAGTAAGGTACCCCGATCTCCGATCACCGATTGACAAAGAGCCTCGGACGCGCGAGAAATAAAACAAAAGGGGTAGATAGGCAGGGAGCGGTTGGTAAGGGTTGGTGAATGCTAATTAGTTGATCGTAAATATCTATATAGTGGTGTTAATAAGAGGCGGTTAGTTGAAATTTTAACTCTTCACGTTACTTTCGCCTGAAAAGACTAATTCTTTGCTTAATATATTAATTCTTTACGTCACTATATAACCTATATATCTATAAATCAAGCAAATTTGCTTACAACTTAACCTAGTTGGATAGTAGGTTTAAAATCCCATTAGCTTTTCTCCATTACACTAAATTAACGTTAACTCAAAGGCTATTTGAAGGGTCTCGGATCTTGGTATCTAGAACCAGCTATAACTTAACCTAACCTAATATTAATACGAGAGATTAGCTCAAAGTTTCAAGGGATAATTAGGGTTTGGTAAACGGCATCAATAGTGGGATCATCTTAACTTGATATAGGATTTCAAAAAGCAACAGAAAGGTATGATTCATTGATAAAATTTATTTTTCAATTCTGATCTAGATTTTAGATTTTGATTTTCTTTTTGTTCTTTCTCTTTCTCTTTCTTTTCTCTTTTCTCAATGTAAATTGATTGTAGATGTAAAACTTACCACTGTTTGCTTTCTCTATGCTGCTAATAAAATTAACCCTGATCGTCGCTGGGCATATAGGCGTAAAAATTTTTAACCGCTAATCTAATCTTGATAACAAACAAAGCATTTACTGCAGGCTGTCAGATTAACAGATAATGATCAGACGTATATATAGATAAACTCGTAATCAAGTATTTATTTACAATTAGGTAAAGGAAATATATAAATAATATAGTAATATAAATTTATAGCTTTTCTATATAATAAAATCATGATGAATAGGCGCTTACTCAACTGTAGTACCTATAACAGCCAATAAGAAAGAACAACTCCTAACCTGGCCAAGTCTTGTTCCCATGCAATTCATACCCGCCAATGCCTTCCATCGTAAATTCGTGTTTAAAAAATCTTTCCTTTACAATAACAGAGCATATAAGAAAAAAACTTAAATACAATATTAATTAAAAAAAAATAAACAACCTTTTTATTTATTTTATATGATACCTTATCATGCCTATTAGGTTTTATAATCCTTATGTAACGGCAGCAATTTCCACCTTAGGTGGGATGTTATTTGGGTTCGATATATCGTCGGTATCAGCATTTGTGAGTCAACCACCATATCTTGAGGCGTTTGGACGTCCAAATTCTATAACTCAAGGAGGTATTACTGCTGCTATGGCAGGTGGTTCTTTTATAGGATCGATTGCATCTGGTCCAATATCTGATAAAACTGGTCGTAGGATTGCTATACAAATCTCTTCTTTGGTATGGATATTAGGAGCAGTTTTACAATGCTCATCAGGAGGTCATAGTGTAGCTGGTAATAAAGCACAACTTATAGTGGGAAGATTAGTAGCAGGCTTTGCAATTGGTATAGCATCTTCACAAGTTCCTGTTTATGTTGCTGAATTATCACCAAAGAATATCCGGGGTAGACTTGTGGGTTTATTTCAATGGTCTGTTACTTGGGGTATCATGATTATGTTTTATATTGGATATGGTTGTTCCTTCATTAAAAGTAAAGCATCATTCCGGTTGGCATGGGGATTGCAAATAGTACCAGGATTCTTATTATTTGTTGGTACATTTGTACTACCAGAATCCCCTCGTTGGTTAGCAAATAAAGATAGATGGGAAGAAGCAATTGATGTTATATCCAAAGTTCAAGGAAATGGAAGTCTGGAACATCCCGAGGTATTAATTGAATTGGAGGAGATTAAAACAGTTGTTAAAATTGATAGGGAATCTAAAGCAGTTAGATTTAGTGATTTATTAAAGAAAGATTCAATCACTCGTACAATGGTTGGTATCTGGGCACAAATCTGGCAACAAATGACTGGTAAGTGAAATGGGTATAGGTAAATAATTACAAGTAACTAACATTTCAAGGTATTAATATTATCATGTATTATGTGGTTTATATCTTTGAAATGGCTGGTTATACTGGTGATGCCAATTTGGTTTCATCATCTATTCAATATGTACTTAATATGGTGATGACAGTTCCTGCTTTACTCTACATTGATAAGTGGGGAAGAAGACCTTTACTTTTGGCCGGTGCATTTCTTATGATGATATGGTTATTTGCTACCGCAGCAATATTAGCAACTTACGCTGTCCCAGTCCCCGATGTTCTAGGAAACAGTAATATTAGAATATTGATTCCAAAATCTAATAAAGCAGCATCTAAAGCAGTAATTGCCTGTTCTTATTTATTTGTTTGTACATTTGCTCCAACATGGGGACCAGGTGTTTGGATTTATTGCTCAGAAATCTTCCCATTACGACAAAGAGCACTTGCTAATGGTGTATGTGCTGCTTTTAATTGGATTTTTAATTTTGCATTAGCACTGTTTGTTCCACCAGCATTTACTAATATCACCTGGAGAACATATCTTATTTTTGGATCATTTTGTTGTGCTATGTTTGTTCATGTATTCTTAATGTTTCCAGAGACAAAGGGGAAAACCCTTGAAGAAATTGATCAAATTTGGGCAGATAAAGTTCCTGCTTGGAGATCATCATCTTTTGTACCAAGAAAACCAACATTATCTGATTTTGTGGTAGGAAATCCTAATGAGAAGCATTATGGGCATGAGAATTATATCTTTGAAAGTGCACCTGAGATAATACCACTGGGTAGTACTTGAGGATACGGTCGTATGATGATTTTGTTTTAGTTTAGGTATCTATTTAATTTGTATATGTGATGAAATAAAAAATATATAGTATGTTTAGTTAGATAGAATTGTTATTGCTATGATGAGAGAGGGGGGGGAGGGGGTATTTCTTTTTTACTTGGATTTCATTTGCTTATCAGCAAAGATTGATAACAATATGTCAAAAAACTCCTCTCCACTTTCAAGTTAGATCTGATCTCATATGTCAAGCAAGTTCTCCACTTTTAGATCTGATTTGTTTACCCGTTGCTGCCCAAGTTCGTATTCAAGTTAGATTGAAGTAAAAAATATGGAGAATTTAAGTTAGAATGAGGGGTATTCAACAAATTGGAGATTTGTTGGATCTTGAAAAGGGCAGCCAAGATTAGGTGGGCCAAAGTTAGTTACTAAAACTACTACATAAACGGATAAACTAATGTCTAAAACGGTAAAAATTTATGTATAAACCGGAAAAAATTTAACAATTCTTGCATAGGTTAAGACATAATAAGACATGACCCGGATAAATTAATCTGTTCTTGGTGAATAAAGTGGGGCAAAACGATGGTATTAATCCGGTAATAGGCGCCTGAAGAGGGGTAAACGAATATGGGGGTTTATTTTTTCAACTGAGTTTTTTTTTTATTCATTTCTTCTTCGTTTTTCTCCTGCCTCGGATTTACTCCTTAACTTAATTTGTTTCTGATATTTTTAGATCATGCTATTAACTAATTTTGTTAATAATCTAGAAGTAAAATGACAAACATAATTTAACATGATTAACCGTTACAATTTATTCTCTAATAAGGTGGTTTACGTCTTCACCCCGTTGACGTTTAACCCCGTTAACGTTCTTCCGCTTCTCCGCATCTCCACACCACCCACCCCATATTATTTATTCTCCATAATTTAACACCCCATAATTGTCGGAAATTTATAAACAGGCGAACAAGCGTGTGCACGCATAAGACTGAACACCGAGTTATTCCGAGGTAAGACATAGTCACATACCATAGCCATAAGCCGATCGAATTAGTTGCGTCATACATTTGCATAATTCTCCGAACTGAACCATAAGTTATTCCGAAAATAGCTATGTAACGTTGAACCACCAGGCATTGCCGAATGAACTAAACGTGATCAAGGCATTAGAAGCCGGTAATAACTATAGCTATAATGGATATTTGTAATTATTAAAAACAGCTAATTAATAGATTGTAAATTGCCAATTGTTAAAATTAAATGAGATGATGTTTTCGGTTGGTTAAATTATTCCGGTTTGTTTGTAACATCAGGTACACATTATGAACATGGTCAATGGTAAACTTTGAATTTACCGCGATTTGGGATTAACTCCGTTTGTTAGAGTTGAGTTATATTTTATTTTTGTTTTATGTATAGTTATATTTATATATCCACCAATAGGAATTGTTTTGAATATTATATGGCGAACCGTTGTTACACTATAATACACTCTAGTAATTAAGATTTGAACAACATTTGAATATCATTTGAATATCATTTAAAGTCAATCTACTAATTGACATCTAAATATAAGCTTTCCATGTTAAACTTCAACCTTTTGACATTAAACGTTAAAACAAGGACAAACTTGATCGGATTTAAAATACCATATTGATAGTTATACTTGGTGCTAAGTACTTCCTCTCCAACCAACGTCTCTCTATCAGGTGACTGGAAAAATTTTCGATAATGATTTCTTTTTGCATGCGGCAGGATATGTATGTATATTACCCGCCAATGTCTAATAGCATGTTTAATAAAGAGATGGAGATGAGAGAGAATGTAGGAAGGGTAAGTTAACGGAAGGATCGGTGGTGAAGTAGAGGAAGGTAAGGTAGATAAGATTATATAGATCTGGATTATCAATATATATTTTTAGGTATCAAATAAATACTGGAGAGGGCGGCGATTTGATTCATTGATATGAAGAATTCACTTCCCCTTTCCCTGGGTCTACCCCCACCTTTTCTCCACTTTTACTTTCTAGAAACTTACCTTACGAAGATAGGATTTAATCCAAGTTTCTTTCTTTTTTTCTCAAGTTATTTCCTTTTTCTTTGCTTGGTTTTTTCCGCTTCCCTTCTCCTGTTCAAACGGTGAAATATTTCTTTTTAAACTGCGATGAGCATTGCTAAAAGTAGCTCTCTGAATAAGCGATTCTAACAGCGATCTTGAGGGGGAGGGGAGGGGAAGTTCACGAAGGTGTGAGGAAAGAAGGAATCGTGATATCAATAGCAACATACAAAGAATATATTATAATATATCTATTTATATTAATATATTAAAATATATTATAATAGATAATGTATGAAAATGATAAAATTATGAAACAACCAATTTAACCTTTCTCTTCACCAACATTAAGTCTCAACTAACATTTCGATTTGCGGGGATGATGACTATCCTTTCTCCTTATAGTTATGTAACCCAATCCCCTCACTTTAAACTAATCCCTAAATCCCCAACTCCTTACCATCCTTCATTTGCTCTTGTTCTTCCCGTTTTCATTAGCTATATCGTCATACGTTTTCAATTGCAGGTATAGTTTGGTCCTATTGTTCTCATTAATAGAGGCTTAGTAACAAACTGTGTCGGAGTCCAAGCAAAAACCGTTCGAAATGACCTCCCCCAGTATTGTGACCTGATTTCAAACGGCACTTTATCAAATTATAATGAACCATCCGCTATTTATTCCGAACCCCACCATGTTACACTACTAACTAACTTCACACTTTTTTTCACATCTCGAAAATCACCCGACCTACCGAAGTTAACCGAAACAAAACGCTTCTTCTACCGACATGTTGCTCATCTCATCATCGGCTTATAATTTTCCTTAAAGTTATTTCTCAATAACCCTCACCCTTCCCCCGACCTTCCCCCCATCCATCACGGGATATCTGCCCTCCCTCTCCATCCCACCACGCTCCACCCCCCAGAATTCTATATTCATCTTATTGCATGTGGAGAGAATGAAAAAAACTTTACCCCTTTTCTGGAGAGATGCCGATTAGCAAATTTAGTAATTGAGTTGGAAACGATTTCTTTTTCCCCATCTATTAACGATTGTAATTGTACTATTTCTTTTTCGATTTAGGTCTCTCTTCTCTAAAACATAATTACTTTTATTCAATATGGAACCGTCGATGGCCAAATTCGGAACAACTTTTTATCACCATTGTAAACCTCTCTACCTTTTTCTCATATAGATAAATTATATATAAGAGATGGATTTTCCAATGAAAGAAATTTTTTTTCCTCTCTTCATTCAATAATATTTCATATTATCTTATTATCTTTTTATTTAATTAACTCGCTCAATCCTTACTCAAA
This sequence comes from Sugiyamaella americana, assembly GCA_030583405.1. NCBI lineage: Eukaryota > Fungi > Ascomycota > Dipodascomycetes > Dipodascales > Trichomonascaceae > Sugiyamaella > Sugiyamaella americana. Next base: position 20,360 of record JAJMID010000045.1, on the reverse strand, counting down.
GGTTACTTCATAATATATTAATCCATCTCAATACATATATTAAAACAACCTCTTAGAGTATTATAACTTTCAATATGGGTTTTCAAGTAACAAATCCCTACGTCATTGCTGGAATTGCTACCATTGGTGGTATGCTTTTCGGTTTTGATATCTCATCTGTTTCATCCTTTGTTTCTCAAGAACAATATCTTGAAGCATTTGGTCATCCAAATTCTGTAACTCAAGGTGGTATTACTGCTTCCATGTCAGGTGGTTCTTTTGTTGGTTCTCTTGCTTCTGGTGTTCTTTCTGATAAATTCGGTAGACGTCCAACTATTACTCTTTCTTCTATTATTTGGATTCTTGGTGCTATCATTCAATGTACTTCTGGTGGTCATTCTGTTAATGGTAATAGAGCTCAACTTATTGTTGGTAGATTAGTTGCTGGTTTTGCTATTGGTTTAGCTTCTTCTCAAGTTCCTGTTTATGTTGCTGAACTTGCTCCTAAGAATATTCGTGGTAGACTTGTTGGTCTCTTCCAATGGTCTGTTACTTGGGGTATTATGATTATGTTTTATATCGGTTATGGTTGTTCATTTATTGCAGGAAAGGCTTCCTTTAGAGCTGCATGGGCCATCCAAGTTGTACCAGGTTTATTACTCTTCCTTGGTACTCTTATTGTTCCAGAATCTCCTCGTTGGTTAGCAAGTAAAGATAGATGGGAAGAAGCAATTGATATCATTGCCAAAACTCAGGCCCATGGTGATCCAAACCACCCAGATGTTCTTATTGAAGTTGAAGAAATTAAAGAAGTTATTAGAATTGATAGAGAATCAAGAGACGTTAAAATCTGGGATCTCTTTAAGAAAGATTCTATCAACCGTACTATGGTTGGTATCTGGGCCCAAATCTGGCAACAAATGACTGGTATTAACGTTGCCATGTATTATGTTGTTTATATCTTTGAAATGGCTGGTTATACTGGTAATATCAATCTTGTTTCTTCTTCTATTCAATATGTTCTCAACATGGTTATGACTGTTCCAGCATTATTATTTATTGATTCTTGGGGACGTCGTCCACTTCTCCTTGTTGGTGGTGTTCTTATGATGACTTGGTTATTTGCAATTGCTGGTTTATTAGCTACTTATAGTATTCCTGTTCCAGATGTTGCTGGTAATGCCAACATCAGAATTAGTATCCCAGATTCCAACAAAGCTGCTTCAAGAGCTGTTATTGCTTGTTCATACTTGTTTGTCTGTTCATTTGCTCCAACTTGGGGTCCAGGTATTTGGATTTACTGTTCTGAAATCTTCCCATTAAGACAAAGAGCTCTTGCCAACGGTTTATGTGCTTCTTTCAACTGGATCTTTAACTTTGCCTTAGCAATGTTTGTTCCATCTGCATTCACTAATATCACCTGGAAAACTTACATCATCTTTGGTGTCTTCTGTGTTGTTATGATCATCCATGTCTTCCTTCTCTTCCCAGAAACCAAAGGTAAAACTCTTGAAGAAATCGACCAAATCTGGGCTGATAATATCCCAGCTTGGAGAACCGGTTCATTCAAACCAAGAATGCCATCAATCACCGACATCAAAGCTGCCAATGGTGGTCATGCTCCAGGTCTTGAAGATAAGATGTTAGATGCAGGTCATCATGAAGGTGATGAGTTACCTATCCCACAATCCGAACCAAAGGTTTAATTGAAAAAAATCTCCTCTTAATATAATCGCATTTTGCTTTATTTTTATTTGTAACAATCTTTGGTGTATAATTCTGTAATTGACATTAATTAATATTTATTAATTTCTCCTCTCCTCTCCCCTCCTCGCCTGCCTCCGGCGGCCGGGCTCTGCCCGGACCCGTTGTTCCGAGCTACGCTCGGAATCTAAATGGGCTCATAAGAGGTGCGTTGTCAACGATATACTAAAATTGACCTTATAGAGATCAAATAGGTATATATTGAAAGAAGCACGATGCTATTTACATTGATTATCATTATGTGCTCCATGATCTATTTTTATCTTCATCTATTGATAGTACCAACTAATAACTTTAGGAGAAGAAGTTGTTACAACCAGCGATATTGTTGGTTTCCGTCCCACAACTTGTACTAACAAGATGTAAGGACAGCAGCTGCAACAGCCTTACGTTACGTCGAGGGTTAACTTGGCTACCCAACTCTAAGTTAACGGGTGCATGCAGGGCTAACGTACTTTGACAGGTGCACCTAAGAGCTAACTTTACGATCTTTGCAGTCGAAGCTCCACTTATTATCTTCAGGATTTATATACATATTCAACGATAAGAGTAATAGATCTAACATCTTCAGAATTGTTTTCATAATAACCGGAGGACCTAATGCAAGATTTGATCTAAGAAGGGCCAAGCCATGTTAGATTGAAGTTAGCCTAACTATAATATTATATTTAGAAATACTAGTGTATATTTCGACATGATGCCACAGATAAGCTTCTGACTTGTAACCGTTTAACCTATTCTGTTTCAAGCTACATCATCTAGTTATAGTTAAGGAGACGGGAACGCAGTGGAATGGCCAAGGATTATGCTAAATCTTAATTGTAAACTGAAAACCGAGAACCGGCTAGCGAGAGAAGCAGTTTAGTAGTAAAGGTTAGTTCAACTGAGTCAAGTGGGTACTCAATGGAAGGAACTGTAACAGTGATTGTAGTATGTAGATTACTTGTAATAATAGTTTAACATAATTCGTACTTAGAGTAGTGCGGGAATTCCTCGCGAAGCGAGGAACAACGGGTCCGGGCAGAGCCCGGCCGCCGGAGGCAGTTGAGGGAGGTGGTGTATGAACTTGTTGGAAACATATGTTGTTTAACATATGAAAATGTACATAAATATGGTTTGAGTGTATGATAAACAGCTAGAAAGGGCAATTAATCACACGAAGTGAGAGTAGTTGCATTAACAATGGTTAGTATGGGTCCGGCGGCAGGTAATTGTAGCCAATAGGAAAGTGTAAGGAAAGACGGGCAGTGGCAATGAAGTAAGAGAATATAAACGTATAGAAACGTATATAATAAAGAGAGATGTAAGATGATTAGATAAAGTGAGTTATAATTATTGAATATTAGTATTCCTGGCTGTTTATCTCTACTTTATACTATGATAATGTTAAGCTAGGATTAATGTAGGACTAACTCCCAACCGAGGAGGAGGATCCAACGCTCCCAACCGCTAAGTTGGCGTTCGGCTGGTGCAGTTCGGGGGTTGCTAGCGCCAAACCATAACTACGCGTTCCACTTACATTATGATATGCACATTTGTAACGCGTAAATGCAATTTTCAAACGTCCTGTGTGTGTATTGTGGTTACCCCTTTCTAAGGTAAGTTATAGAGTGTGAGGGAGAGAATTGAAGGCATCAGAGGAAGGAGAGAGAATCTAATTTTTTCTTAAATCAATTTGAATTTTTCGAAGAAATTTCCTAAGATTTTCAAAATAAAATTATAATAGAAATACTGAAACTTTAAATTGTTTGTTTTGATATTTCGTTTAGGAAATATTCATTTAGAAAGAAGGTAATTAAATTTGAAATTAAAGGAGATAATAGGGGAATAGGAAGAGAGAGTAATTGTATAGACGGTTTAAGAAGGAGCTTAAGGAAGTGAAGAGATTATAATTTAAAATAACAAGATTATTTCAACTGTTTAATTTATCCTTTGACATTCAACTGTTTTGAGTAAATTTATTTAAGACTTGCATTGACGAAACTATGAGTTTGGAAGTAACAAGAAGAAGTGAAGAGGTTAGTGGTATTGGAGGAGAGGGTGATGGTGAGGGTAGAAGTCATGATTTCAAAATTAGGAGTGGATATGAATCACAATTGAATAAGGTGGGTAGAATTAGAAGGATGGATAGGGATAGTGATAGTGCTAGTGATAATGGTAATGGAAGTAGTAATGGTAGTAGTAATAGTAGTAGTAGTTTGAACAATGATAGAGTAGAGATTGTAGATAGTGATACAATAGATAATGAACAATCGATATCTTTAGATTCTAATACAGCAGCTCTTCCATCAATTCATCACCCATTTCATTCATATTCTTATTCTAAATCCCGTACTCATGCACAGAAATTATCATCATCATCACATTCATCAGAATCTTCTTTATTATCAAATGATTCAATTACAAGAAGTAGTAGATCCTGGAGTACAGATTCAAGAAGTTCAATAGGAGAGAGAGAAGGAGAGGAGGTGGACAAGGTAGAGAAGGTAGAGAAGGACGAGATTGATAGAGTAAATAATGCTAATGAAACTGTAGATGCCGTTACTACAGTTTCTGCAGAGAACGAAGTACAAGAACCAATTAAAGAATCACAAAATAGAATTATTAATCCTTCCACCAGTACTAATATTAAATCAAGAAATTCTCTTCTTCCTCTTTCTCATTCGCATTCTAATTCCCACCCACTTCATCAAACACACTCTCATACTCATACTCATTCTCATTCTCGGTTATCTCTTAGCAACAATTCAATTACTCCTCCTCAAAATTCTAGAAAGAAACGTCTTAGTCTTAACTTTGCTGCTTTGCCAGTTGTTTCAACATCAAATCAAGCATCTAGCCCAACTATTAAAGAGAATAGAAGAAGAACTACTTCAGTATCATTTGCAGGTAGTACACCAATTTCTAGTAGTGGATCATCGCCAAAATTAAAAAGTTCAATTTCAGTTATGGGATTAGCAAGTGGAAGTGGTTTGAATACTAATCATAGTCACAGTAATAGTCAAAATTATAATCATAACAATCATTCTCTTAACTCTGATAACAATTCTGATAATACAAGTCCACCTCTTAAACAAGCTAGTATTGTAACTCCAACATCATCAATGGATCTTTATCTCAGTCAACTTGCTGCTAAAGAAAGAAAAGTTGTTGAATTGAAAGATGAAATTAAACGGGCTCAGGTTGATTTAAAAAGAGCTGAATTAGAATTGAAACTTTTTAGAGAAGGAGCAAGTCAAGCATTAGGACCAAAACCAAAGAAGAATTCAATGGAAGAAAGAGAAAGAAGAAGGGAATCTTTATTAGGAGGAAGATATACTAATGGATGGTCTATTGAAACTGAACAACAAGTGGTTGAACCAATTCCAACCCCAGGATTGATATTGTCTCATCAAAATCTACAACAATCACAATCACAATCACAATTAAAAGGAAATCAAACACAGCAACAATCAAAACAACTTCACCAACAATTACAACTTCAACATTCAGAATCATATGAATCTCAACAGTCGCATAATGTTATACATACTGATACTCTCCCCACCACCACCACTACCACCTCTCCTTCTTACCCTCGTCAATCTTTAGAAAAACCTCCTCAACTTTATCAATCATCTCGTTCTCATCCTTATCCTCCTCAACGTTTATCATCTAGTGGTAAATATGGCGCTTGTTTAGATCCTGATCGATCCCCTCCAAAACCACCTCAAGATGATATCATTGTTGAATGGCCATCAAGACCTCATTTTCCTCCTAAAGATGATGTTATCAACATGGGCAAACGGGTAGTTGAAGAATTAGGTACTCAATTCTGGGGATTATTTGAAGATATTAAGAACGTTACTATTGGTGAAGAACCAAGAGAATACACTGGTAATGATAATTACAATGAAAATCAAAACCAACCCCAAAATAAAGCTACATCAAAAAAATCAAATAGTTATTATATATTATAGCTTATATACATTTGCATTATATTTAAAAGATTTAATAAATCAATAGTTATCTATAGATTAATATATATTGCTCATCCATTAGCTAGCGCGCTTAGCTAACAAACTTTCTAACAACTTTCTAATACTCATTTAACCCCTTTATCCACATTGGTATGATCCTTGGTGTATTTGCTATAACTCCAAATAATCCTACATGATGATCTTTCAAAAATCCACTTTCTGTTGACCAATGAACAGTTAACGGTAACCAAGCAAGATTTACAATAAATGGAGTTAATAAATTCTTTTCTCCGGCTAATTTCCTACGGAATATTTTAATTAATTCCAATTGAACATGTAATGCCCAGAAGTAACATGAAACAATCCATATTTTACCCTCTTTCTTTGCTGATAACGGAATGACTTTTTTTGATGATAAATATGCTATATCTTCTAATACTTGGTATAAAGTACCAGCAATAGCTTGGATATATGTACAAATTTTAAGAACTGGATCTGAAGTTCCTGGATCAACTAATGTGTCACAAGTCCATTCAGCAACAGATAATGTTCCCCATAAACGTAAAAACATTCTAAAATCACTAATCATACTATAAAGTGATCTAAAATTCCCACCTAATGAAGTATTTGGTAATTTCTTTAAAATTGCTGATAAGAGTAAACTTGAATAGCCAATTGTGGATAAAGTAGGATCCATATGTTTAGATGCAATAGCAGACAGTTTTCTAATAACCGTACGTATTTTAATAAGAAGAGAGTAAATAGAACAGATTGTTTTAGCACAAGGAGATTGTTTTTTACCTATTGGTTGAGATTTAGATGGCTTTTCAACTTCCTTTTCAAAGTCGGAGGATTTTTCATGTTCGGGATTATTTACCGAACTATCATTACCTTTCGAATCACTTGGATCGATCCCAGTTGATTGTCTTAAATCAGTAGAACTATCATTAATATCAGACATTATTATAACTTTCTGATGAAAAAGGGGAGAGCAATAGAAAATGAATGAATTACCTATTGATCTAAGTGAATGGTTGTTGATCTTTCCATAAATGCGGGATGATATCGGCAAAGAATTAATGCGGAGTAACGGAAAAAAATAACCGAGGAGATGTCAAATATACGTATTTATATAGAAGGATTAAGAGAATGATAGGAGAAGTGATAAGATAAGGAGATAAGATGGTGTAAGTTATAGAAGATAGTAATAGGAGATAGATTAGATATTATAAGCATTTTACGATAGTAATATAATAGTATAATTATATCTCTCAAATAGAATTGATTAAGAAATAACTAATACTGTGATAGTATCAATATGCACACTCTACCCAGTCCTTAACGTTTACTATTAAATATCAGACGTACCACCGTTCTACAATCATAAATCATTCCCACAATATACCACTTCATCATTTTAGCCCTAATATGTTCTTGCGTATTCACTATGTTCAATTCATTCCCCTCTCACTCTCCTCCCCCTACTAACGCTACATCAAATGTTAGATCCCACAATCAATTCATTAATTATATAACAAATATCATATAACAATAATATTTACGATACCAATCATACCCCATCATTTCCTTCATCTTGCTTCCACCTCCCCTCCCTTTCCTCCCTTCCTTCCTTCCATCATGCTGTCCATCCTGCTTCCCATATTGTACAATTCTTTTCAATAATCTTATCAATAAGAAAAACAATTCCCATACAAAATCCAACTAACAAACAACTAGTTCTTGCCCTCCCACTCGGCCACTTTGATAATAACAAACACCAATAAATTATACCACAAACAACACATATAAAAACTATTTTCCCAATAAACCAAAGAGCAATAAATTCCAAAATACCATTCAATGGACCAAGATTATAACATCCATCACTAGCTAATACCTTGTTTAGTGATAAACAAAACAATGAAATTATCAATAACATATACATCAAACTCCCTTTACTCTAATAACTAAAAAATCTAAACTCAAAAACGATCTTCTCCAAAAACATCCACCCACCCACCTTGGCCTCCGGCGGCCGGGCTCTGCCCGGACCCGTAGTTCCTCGCTCCGCGAGGAATGGTATGTGTACTTGGCGTAATTTATAGTGGAGCCACCCATATCTGTACGTCTGTGCATTTTCTTGGCATGCTGTCATAACATCAACTCTTTCTGCCTCCATCTTTCGCCGAAATCTCCAGCAGCCAGCCTATCACATATAGCACATAACCTTAACTATATTTCCATCAAGATAAGGTTACCAATATGTTTGTTCCACTTCAAGGAGTTAACAACTAAGATGCTAGCAACATGACAACTCCAAGTACTGTACTCCCGATTCAATATCGAATCAATATAGTAGAAATATCAGTTAACGACTTATATAATAATATATATATAATCTTCTATTTAACAATTGCTAGGTACTAATACATATACTCCTTCAGATTCCCTCTATAGTTTGCCAAAAATCTTCTCAAACTTCTCTTCTTAAACACTCGGGCGAAGTTAGTACTCACTCTTCCTTCCGCCGGGATTTGCTTGTTGAGAGATTAGAGGATTAGGGTTGTTTACCCCCCTATATAAGATAAAGATAAGATAGTAGTAAGTTAGCTATAGAAAGATTTGTTCGTATTTTTGATTCTTAAGATATTTATTTTAGAGACGAGATTAACTTGTTGGAATATTAAGAGATAATAATAAGTACGCATTCGTTGTCCGTTTGCTCAGACTGTAATGTGAAGAAATAATAAATTCCTCGCTTGCGAGGAACAACGGGTCCGGGCAGAGCCCGGCCGCCGGAGGCAAATGGGGGAGATAATGTGTGTGTCGTGTGTGTCGTGTGTCTATTAGAAAAGCCGTCATTATAAAAAAATATACCCAAAAACAAATAAAAAAATAGTAAATATTAACCCAAAACCGACATAAAAAAACATTAAGTAGAACAAAAAAAGTAAAGCAAAAAGAGAGAATTATTCTCTTTATATATATAGATAATAATAATAAATAGGTAGGAGGAGGGGGGCGCCGGAGCGGATGTTATAATCGTTGCTTGCTGCGTGTGTATGATCTTGTTGATGGTTGGTATTCATCTTTGTGTTGGAGGTGAGATTCAATACCATCATCATTGATTGATTTTTTAAACCAGGGATGGTCTAATGCTTCCCTTGCTGTGATGCGTTTATTTGCATCGTAGACAAAGATTTTGCGTAGAAGATCGAGAAATGATGACCAAAATGCCTTGTCTCTGGTGTAATAAGATACTGACGATTGAATGAGTTGATCAAAGGTTTTAACAGAATTGACGTATTTAATACTTGCTGGATCAACGTCGGAATTCGGATAATTGATATTGTTTGTGTATTTGTTGATGAAATCATTACGAACTGGAGATCGAGTTGGGATTCTTTGTATTACATTAGCATCTAATTTTTGTCCAATAACCTTTTCCATTAATGCTAAATGTTCGAGATTATCATGAGTTTGAAACAGTGCTTCTCCTGTACATAATTCTACCAAGATACAACCTATTGACCAAATATCACATGGGAAGGACCAGCCTATACCAAGAATGATTTCCGGAGCTCGATAATGTCTTGTAGAGACAACGGATGAGTGGTGCTCATCATTAAAGATAGCTGAACCAAAATCAATTAAATTGATTTGAGTGGATTGAAGAATATTTCTCTTTTTAGCAGATCTTCCTTTACGATAATTCATTGATTTTGATTCACTGTTAGTTAATAAGATATTTTCAGGTTTTAAATCAGTATGAACAAGATTAAGAGAATGTAAAAATGAAACTGATCTTAGTAATTGGTATGCAAATGACTGAATATGACTGCCAGGAAATGGTAAAAAGTTATTTGCCTTCATAAAATCAAATATACTTATTCCTAATAAATCAGTAACAATACAAATATGATTTTTATAATCAAAACAATCCCGTAAATGAATACATTGATGAACATTCTCTTGATCATACATTGCTAAAGTCATTAAAACCCGAAGTTCAATACGAGATGCTTCTCGATATTTTTCAACTGCTCTAATAATTTTAATTGCTCTATGAGTTTTTAATTTCTTATCATAGACGGCAACAACTTTACCAAACGTTCCTTGACCAAGAAGCTTTAAAATTTGATACCGATTATCAGCAAAATGGGTGTTTAATTTAACAACAAAGTGACCATCTTTATCATCACAAACATCAAGATTCCGTACTTTATCAATAACAGGAGGTACTTCAACATCGGATGGTTTTACCATAGGATCTGGTGGAGTTAACAGTAATCGAGGGTAATTTGAATGAGTATGATTAGTATACTTTGATTGGTTTAATAAATGATCAGATTGATATGATGAATTAGAATGATCATGATATTGAGAATGATATTGACTATGAGTATGGTTAAAATAAGATTGATCGGTGTAGTGATTAGTATTACCCGTGTTGCCAATATTACCATTATTGATATATTTACTATTACCATTATCATCATACTTTGCTCTTCTACTAACACGTTTTCTCTTTTTTGTAATCAAGCCAGTTGTTAATTCACCAACAGAAAGTCCACTGACAATACCATTACTAGCTATACTACTACTTGTTCTTGTTAATGAACTTCTTGCTGTTCCTATTGGCATATCAGTACTTTCAGTACAATATGGACTATCATCATACGCATTATACTCATCATGTTCTTCATAATAATCTTGATCAATATCGACAATTTGTTCAAAAGTACCGCTTGAACTGTACTTTCTTAGTCGTTTTGAATTATCAATAGGAATTTTTGAATTTGAATACTTTAGAGAATTTGGATGAGAATTTGAATTTAAATTTGAATTCTCATTACTAGAATTAGTTGTACTAGTCATAGCAGTTGTTATTGATAAAGAAGATGAAGTTGAGCTGGATGAATCATTATGATGATGTTGATTTGTTAAAGGAGGATCAATAATTTGAGGAGCACCAGAACCAATACGATAGTTATTATCTTCATCATCAGAAATTACAATAACTTCATCGTTAGTGGGTACACCATTAGCATAGAATAATCTCCAATCAGGATTCTTTTGTCGTTTTTGTAAAAACTGCTGTTGATTTGAAGGAGAAGGATGAACAGCAGTAGACATGGTGGATGATGGGTGGTTGAGTAGTGTTGGTAGTAGTTGTAATTAGTCTTATTGATAGAAATATGATAGTAATAACAAGTTGATTAACCAAATAAAATGAATAATGAAGTAATTAACGAGGTAAGTGAAATACCTACAATAGTAAGGTAAACACTAGGACTATGAAGTTAGTAAATGAGGTAGGTTGAAGGTGGTTTCTCTTCTCCTCTCTGTTCGTCTCTTCTCCTCTCCTCTCCTCTCCTTCACTTACCTGATTCTTATTTCAATATCGTTTCTTTTCTTTACTTTCTTTCTCTTATCCTCTTTTCTCTTTATTTCTCTTTCTCTCTTATCTTCTATTGTCTTTCTTATCTTTTCTAATATTTCATCTTATTTATCACCTCTTATTATATAACTTTACCAGAATTATTACAATACGATCGAAAATTCAACTTATAAAGAAATTTCCACTAGTATCACCTGGGTTTGGCGCTTCCGTTTCAATATTCGGCTTATTAACAGTTGTAATTTGTCTTCATAAAATTTCCTTGCTTTGTTTCCTTTTCCTATTCCTATTCCCTTTTTTTACACTAATTTTTGACTTATCAGCGAGGATTATTGTTGCCTTTATTTTTGGCGTTAATATTAATAAACTCGGATTTTATTTTATTCAATTTATTCATTCGTTCATCAGTGCTAAATGGATAAAATGGGTTTTAGATAAAATGCGAGTAGAGAGGGGACTGTAACCTTGTGCGTGGAAAACGTTATGTAACTAGTTTATAGTGTGGGGGAGATCTATACTGGGCAGGTAGCAGCAGAGGGCAGGCAGCAGGATAGGCAGAGGCAGCATAGCAGTTTATGATATGACATCGCACCGCAGATGTAAGGCAATGTAAGAGAGTTGGGAGAAGGTAGGAGGGAGGAGGGTGGGAGGGAGGAGCGGGAGGAGAGTGGGTGGGAAGGTAGAACAGGTAAAGTGTTCAAGTATATAAGCATTTCGTATAAAGGAAAGGAAATAGACAAGATAAATGAATGACAAGCGAGTGAATGAGTCACTCACTTGTATAATATATAACGATATTATAATGAATTATAAATTAATTATTTGTAATTTGAATTTTCAAGTTAATTGTTTGTTTTGTTCTAAAAAACGGATAGTTAAGGTAGATACATATTTGCTTATCTCCGTTGTCATTATTTCACAGTGTATTTCTTTATTTTCCCATTAATTCTATTCTCCCAATATGATTTAGCTATAAGCTTAGGCGTAGAAAGGCGTGGCTCTGAGTCTAGCTCCAGGGTTAGATCCAGGGCTAGCACTTGGTCTAGCTCTGACAGTTGCTCAGGCACCGTCTCCACCCACCTCCACTTCTTCCTTCTACCTTCACTTCCTCCCCCTACGTCCACTTCCAACCCCCCCCCTCCTCCTGTACCTGCTCTATCTCGCACTATCTCGCACTATCTAATACCCAATAAACGGCTGATATTCATTCACTCTTAACCTATTGCATCTCTCAATGCAATCATTAATTTAATCTTAACAACGCGCGTTATTTTGATTGCTTTGTCTGTTAATCCTTCAATTGCATTCTGAAAATTACTATCAAGCTTGGTAAATTACAGGCAAAACCTAAATTGCTATGCAATTGCGGAAAGAGTAACAGTTTAAGAAGAGTTCGAGGTGGACACACCTTGGCAACTTGATAGTGCTCAGTCTGAGTACTACCTCTATCTACCAGTCTTCTTAACCACCATCCTCATCCTCATCCTCATCTTTTATAAAAAAATATACTAAAAGTACACACTCCTATCCTCTCCTCTCCTCTCCCACCCATTCCTACCCACTCTCTCCCACTCCCGTCGCACTCTCATGACCACACCAAGATTCTCTCCGTTTACTAACCTATAACGTAATAACGCTCTACTTGTAACCGTTAAATTAAACAGCCGATCTAGGCTTTCGCGTAACCTGATATTATGATAACAAAACTGCAGGGTTAGTAATAATAGTACTAGCTAGTAGTATATAACTACTATAATATATATAATTACATCATTAAAGATAAGAAAGTAACGAATTTGCGCTATTTAATACTGGAAATAGTTGCGGCACTGCTACAACTCCTCTATCTTAATATACCATTACCATCCGCCCTTCCACTGTCTCTTCCACCGCCTTCGTCCACCCACCATCATCTCCCTCTCCTTCCACACTCTCTCCCCCTCTCCTCTTTACAAACCTATGTAACCTTCCTTGTCCTTACCTCTTTTCGTCTTTCGTCTTTTCCCTTTTCCCTTTTCTCTTGATCTTTTAACGTTATCCTCGATCACCCCCATCCTAACCCCAACCCTCGATATTAATCTCTCCGACAAATCCGTCAGTCTCTAACCATACGAAGTAGCAAAACCCCGCATTTGTATCCAATCATTTAATCTATGGTTATATAAATAATTTACCCTTACAAACTGATTATACCTCTTTCATCAATCCTCCATCGATCGCTTCTCCGATAATCTGCCTCCGGCGGCCGGGCTCTGCCCGGACCCGTTGTTCCTCGCAAGCGAGGAATATTTCTCTATCTGCAGCACGCGCATCTCCTAACAACACCGCATGTTATGGTTTGAAACTTGAAACAGCCCTCCCCCTTAAAAACCACACACCCTTCTTCTCTGTTTACAGCAGAGACTTCTGCCACGATCTGATAGTATTAAAGAGCACGTTGGTTGAGTTGCCAAACAGGTGGAGTAGTACCCATTTGCAACAATCATCACCAATATGCATCGTAGAGGTGAGCATTGATTCACAAGCATCGTGTAATACGTTAAATAGCTTTTTCGAAATCGAACATCAATGTTAGATCGTCTAATCGCCTTGTATTTCCCCGCGAAGCGGGGCCAAGGGTCCGGGCAGAGCCCGGCCGCCGGAGGCATTGCCCATGTATCCTCGATGGGTCCCTGCGTCGGATCTACAACAGGGTTCGGTCCCCTGCATTGTGTAAGGGTGCTGTACTTTATATATAAGCGTTTATATTTTATTATAACAAGAGAAGAAGTAATATGAATAAACTATTAACTGCTAATTTGAGTCTAAACTATATGAGAAGCTGTTGAATAATCTTATTTTACCGTACGTAGCTTGTAGGTATGGTAAGAAGAGTAATGTATTGGAGAGCTTCATCACTCTTTGCTTATACCAGCAGCAGTTTCTCAGCTACACAAAACAATCGATACAACAGCTATTCACCTTCATCCACCCTCTTCAATACCTAACTTATAGATTTACTTTATTCAATCAAGATATCTCGAGTTCCCCACAATACACTTCTGCTGATCCGCGCACGCGCATCATCAGATCATAACGTACAGCTCTTTCCTCACCATCATCACTGATAGCCAACGGCCAAAATCATATTACTACTACACTCATTCTCATCTTCTTATCAGTAATTCCAGAGTAGATTCAAGCTATTATAATCATAGACACAAGCGAAAATGTCTGGACTTGATAGTAAGTTAATAATTTCCACTATGATAACTCGTTTACTAACATGACAATAGAATCACTTTTTAATTTGATGGTAAGCATCCAAAGAGCCAGCCCACTATAGACATTCCTAACCAAACCATAGTTCACATCAAAACAGCTTAAAAAGCAGGCGATGAAAGCAGGTAAAGAAAGTGAAGCCGAAAAGAAAAAGGTGAAAAAGGTAAGCACATTCCCTCCTCGCGTTAGCGAGGAGCAACGGGTTCGGGCAGAGCCCGACCGCCGGAGGCAACATCCCCCTAACGACACAGGCTATTCAAGAAGGTAATAACGACATTGCAAGATTATACGCCCAAAATTCAATTAGAAAACAATCAGAAAGATTAAATTTATTAACATTATCATCCCGTATTGATGCAGTTGCAAGTAGAGTTAGAACAGCTACAACAATGAGACAAGTTACAGGAAATATGGCAACTGTTGTATATGGAATGGATAAAGCAATGGAGAGTATGAATACAGAAAGAATATCGTTAGTAATGGATAAATTTGAACAACAATTTGAAGACCTTGATGCAACAGCGCAATATTATGAAAATGTAGCATCAAGTGCAAATGCTGTTTCAACTCCACAAGAAGATGTTGACTTATTAATGCAAAAAGTAGCAGATGAAGCAGGACTTGAGTTACGTTTAAATCTTGATTCCAAAGAAACTCCACAAACAACAAAAGTAGATTCTGTTGAACAAGTCGAAGATAGTCTCAATGAGCGTCTTAAAGCATTACGATCTTAATTTAATAATATATATCCATATCCATGCCTCCAGAGCCTTCGGCGGCCGGGCTCTGCCCGGACCCGTTGCTCCGCGCTCTGCGCGGAGTTTCTAAATATTCTTAGGGTAGCGAGCACTGCGCGCCCCGCCTGAGGTGCTGCTGAGGTTATAATATTCCTCGCGTAGAGAGGAACAACGGGTCCGGGCAGAGCCCGGCCGCCGGAGGCTGTGGAGGGATGGTGTGGTAGGGGAGATGATGGTTTATTTTGGTTGTGGTAAATCCTTTTCTTGCCAACCAGATATATAACTTGCACAATTTAGAATGTCACGTTGATAACTGTATCTTCGATATTGGTTTGTTCTGCGAGTAGATGTTTGTTCTAGTTCGGAATCTGGTGGGAAAATGGAATATTGGTTAAGTAATTTATCTATATTGTGACTATTAGTTAATGAGAATATTTCTCTAAATCGAGTATCTTCTATTGTTTGTCTTTTAAGGTAATGATGGATATGCTCCCGAAGGATGATTTTGTGAATGCGCATTTCTCTGAGGAAATAAAGCGTTGAATCGAATTTTCTTCCTATTAATTGTGTTTTGAGAATGGTTTCATACATGCTGGTTGTTGGTATTAGAGAATATTGAGTTCTCATTTCATTATAGATTGTATATGTGAGTTTTTTACAATTACCTAGTCGATATGCTGAATTTATTAATAATCTGAATGTATCAATGTCTGGGGTTATATTTGCTTCATTTAGAAGTAATCTGTAGGTGTACATTACTCCAGTTGCTGCCCATGAATTAGAGTAATGATCGAGGATGCAATTCATAATTAATGTTTGAAGTACTTTCTTTTCATTATATTCTTCTGAAGTTAATAACTCAATTGTGTTGCTTGTTGCAATGATTGGATCTTTTTCTCCCTCTAAAATCCATTCTCCAAAATGGGGAATATCTCTATACGATATTTTATATCCATTGGTAATAAATAAATCTAATGCTGATAAAACTTGCTCTTTATCTTTACTAGCTAATAATCCATTAATAACTGATCTAGCGATTGTTTCTTGTAATCTATAATCAATGTGAGTACTGTTGGTGCTTGTATCGTTATCATCAGTTACCTCACCTTCACTTCTTGATATTAATGTTGATACTTCCTCTACTAATTCATAATCTTGAACTTCTCCTGCCGATTCTAAAATCCTAATTAAATATCCATTTGACATATTCCTACCGTGTTGCTTATAAATATAATTGTCCCATACAAATCTTACACCTTCATAGTATCCTTTACTCAAACTTGCTTCCAACATGTAGATCCAACTTTTATGAGATACTCCAATCAAACCATTCTTCTCTTCAACCATCTTTAATAAATCAATTGCTTCTTTACAATCTCCAAAGCTAACACACAATTTGTTGATTGTACTATTTAATACTGGATCACTAAGTCTCCTATCATTATCGTTAAGTATATCCAAAACTTTGCTAAATCCTATTTCATATTCATGAGAATTTAAATACGAAAGGATTAAATTAGATTCCAAGTGTTCTCTATACTGGAGCATATCTGATTTGTTTCTATCGTATCTATTGATATAATCTGACAATTCCTTCGCAATGATCAACCTAGCAAATGGATCTACACTATTCCTTACTTCCCATAAAAACTTTTTAAAATGTCGTTTCTTCAATATATCATCTCTCTCATTAGCATATTTTAACATCATTACGGATAATTTATTTCTATCTATAGGATCTTTTATTGATGACAGTAGTTTATTTATATAACCTAATGCATCTACTGGTAATGAATGTCCAGCATGATATAATTCCTCACAATATTTATTAACACCATCTAAATCATGATTATAAGAATAATTGGCAATTGTTTGAATAATTTCCTTTCTAGTATCAGAAGTATCAGAAGAATATGATAGAGAATCCACCAGAGGTTTAGATGTAGAATCACTTTCTATGCTCTTCTTCACTTGAGTAGAATATCCTCTTATCAATAATTTTCTAAACCTATATACATCTAATGCACGCTTATTACAACATCTTATTAAATTGAAACTTGACATTTAACTCTCGTCCTTATTCATTAACTTTAGCTTCGCTACTTCGCTACTTCACCACTTTATGAACTTTCTCAACATCAGATCAAAGCTGCGGCTTATGAAACTTTCTGATTTTAAAGGGTCTTTGCATATCTTTGCAGATGAATGAAAGAATTATGTCTGGAAGTAAATAGATTTGAAGAATGAGTTTATCAATAGGACTGAATAAACAATCTTGGGTGGTGGTTTCAAGGAAATTTAATCAGGTAATTACAAGAACCAACTTATCTTCTCAATCTCGTCTTTATAGCTCTTCTTATGAAGTATTTGATAGAAATGTCAAAAAATTACAACGAGATAGAGCAGCAAGGAACATTAACTTATCAAGAAATGTAGAATATCTTAAGGATGAAATTGCATTAAGAACAGCTGAAAGATTAGCTTTTATCTCAAGAAAATTTGATAAGGTGTTAGATTTAGGCAGTGGAGCAGGTAATTTAGAAAAGGTTATATGTGATCCAGAAACACCCGATTCAGAATTAATTCAAAGTAGGCTTGGTCATATAACAATGTTAGATAGCTCACCAAAGTTTCTCTTTAGAGATACAGATGCAGAAAAGTATCCTTTTAATAAAAAGTTATCAATTGATAGAATAGTAGGAGATGAAGAGGCATTAGATCATCCATCTCTCCAACCCAATACTTTTGATGCAGTTCTCTCTTCTATGAGCATGCATTGGATTAATGACCTGCCAGGGGTTTTAAAGGGAATTGAACGAATTCTAAAACCGGATAGTATGTTTATGGGAAATATGATTGGAGGAGATAGTTTATATGAATTAAGAACATCATTACAATTAGCAGAGATGGAATTATATGGAAGAGTATCGCCTAGATTATCGCCATTAGCGGATGTAAAAGATATGGGAGCATTACTTCAACAAGCTAAATTTAATTTATTAACCGTTGATGTTGATGATATTATTGTATCATACCCGGATATGTTTGCTTTATTAGAAGATATCCATGCAATGGGGGAATCAAATGCAGTTAAAGTAAGACCAGATACAATTCCAAGAGATATGTTAATGGCAGCAAATGCAATTTATAAATCAATGCATGGAGAAGTGGATGGTTCAATTCCTGCTACATTCAGAGTTATTTATATGATTGGATGGAAATCTAGTCCCGATCAACCTAAACCATTAGAAAGAGGAACTGCACAAGTTAACCTGAAGGATGTCCTATAACATCCTCGCGAAGCGAGGAACAACGGGTCCGGGCAGCGCCCGGCCGCCGGAGGCAAAAAGGAACCACATGTAATATTATATATTATATATTAATAAGTAATTGTAGAATAATCAATAATTATTCCATGATGTTTAAATTGTTTAGTCATAAATGCAATTCCATGGTTAGATAGTAAGGGCCAAAGGTCATAGTTAATATCACGTAAAATGCGTAATTCTATATCTTTTAGATTTCCTTCGTTGGCGAGGGTGGTAGAGTTTGTAGTAGAATCCAAAAGGTATATATTAAATGTTGATAGTAAGTTTTCTTGTAACGATTCAATAGATTCATCTTGATAATCATAGCAATCTTTAACAAATTTTAAAGAAATCGATAGACAAGCAATTAATATTATTTCTGGATAGACTATATCTAGAGAATTTGGTAAGCTTAAAATCCACGATCGATAGAACTTGTGCGATAGGACATCAAGGATACATGCAGCTAAAGGAATGGAAGATATTGGTGATAGTTTAGACCGACGAAGAAGGTGTTCAATGATTATTGGAGAAGCAGGGTGGACGCAAGATGGGAAGAGAGAGGCGATATATTTTGCTGGGCCAGATATGGAGGGACCCGTGTTGATAGATGAATGCTTCAATACTGGAGTAGAGGAGGGGGAAGGGAGTTTTTGTAAAGGAGTAGCTGTGAATAAATCATCTATATCAGTCATTATAATTGGGAAAGAACGGAATGGAAGAGATTATAAAAGTGGGTTACTTGTTTACATTTGTATAAACGAAGGTAGTAGTAAAGAAGAAGATAAGATATGTTTATGTTTATGGTTCTTTTAATAATAGTTAGTATTTTACTTCTTTCCTCCCGGTTGTTTTTATGTTTATTTTTCATTTATGGTTTATTTAAGTTTGAGTTTAACTAAGTGGAACCTCAGCAGCCGAGAATCCTAATTTAGATTTATGGATCAGGATATAGAGTTTTGTGTTTAGAATGAAGTAATGTGGTGGGAGATGAGCAGTGCTGGTTATAGCAAGTTAGAAAGGAAAAGTTTTAATATTACTAGATAGATATATGAGACATATAGGTAGGAAAGTGTTTAGTAGTGGTATTAATCTATTTCTTAAAGAGAGTAGGTTATGAATGGTCTAAATGAAGAAAGTAAGAGACGAAGTAATCATTGGATATGCAGGGACGGACGGAGGTGGTGGTGGTGGATGATGATCTGCAGAGTGTGTAACAATCATAAATGTTAAAACAAGAATAGGGTGAGGATTTGTTAGATTGAAGAAAGATTGGACAAATATATTGGAGTGATATTTATTGATAAAATAGAATGTTAATAGAAAGACGTAAGTTTGGGTGTAAAATATGAGATAGCGGCGGTAAAACATCGAAGGACGGAAAATTCTGCTCGTATGATGAGATTCCTTGTTAGGATAAATTCCAACAATCTAGACCATATTAGGTTTATCGGGGGTGAAAATCCTGATTAACTGTTAGTACTAATGTACAAAGTATGACCATCAATTCGAGGTTGAATTAATGAATGTATAAGTTGAATATAGAGGGGGCGTTGGTATGGTATATCAGGTCCAGGTTTACGATGTCTTAGACAATATTAACAATTTGGTATTATTGAGATACAAAGAAAATATATTAATTAAATTAATACATGAGTAATTGTCATAGGTTACTATGGATAATGGATAAACAGATATGGCAATATGGCCCAGCCATATGAAGCACGTGATATATATTCTAGGCGATAAGATTTATATGAGTACAGTGTATATTGCAATAATTGTGCTAATTATTTTAGTGGTTGTTTACTAGTAAGATGATGTTACTAAATCTAATAATAGTTAACTGTCATTTGATTTCACTTTGACTTTGACCTTCACCTACTTTTAACGATATCCTCACCAAGCAACCCATCCTCCTTACAACCAACCTTACCCACCTTCCCTCCCT
>JAJMID010000044.1:28879-100801 GCA_030583405.1 Sugiyamaella americana | reverse complement strand
CTTTTCCTGAATATTTCGATATGGAGTATATTTTTGATTATTAATCATTAGTGGCTTGACCTGCAAAACCCCAGCTGATGATTTATATTCTCTTAATTTATGTAAAGTAGTTTGAGAACGAACATTTTCAAATTCTTCTTTTCCTACTTCATGATCAAATATTTCTCTAGACATTCCTAAATTAAGAAGAGCAGCTTTAATGGATTGAATTATTTCTGATACTCCTTCACGTTCTTTTGGAACTTGAATTGTAAATAATTTAATCGCTTCTTCCATATCCATATAATAGATATATGACTTGTTTACATTAGAATTATTATTGTCAGACATTTTTATTAGTTTTAAATAATTTTATATTGTTTTTTGTAATTTATCTATTTACTTTCCTAGATTATACATCTATTATAAAATTTATTGTCTTTTTCGAACTATGTGACTCTTAATCTGTTAGAATTTACTAATTCTACTAATATACCGAACAATATTAAATGAATGACTATATTAAATATAACTAAATAAACAAAAAAAGGTAAAGAACGAAAGATAATAATACTACACAATAACCACTTATATAATTAAACAACGGATTGACTGCACTACACGGCTGTGCTTCCCTCAATTACTTAATTGGAAACTGAGTTAGGCTCAATTCCCAACACTTTCCGCTTCTTTATTAGTCTCTTTTAAATATTTATTCAAACTAATGGAAAGAAAATGGTGAAGAAAAATGGTTCAAAGAAGTTAGAAAGGAAGTATTTTGTCATGAAGAGAGGGGAATTTAGGGGTAGGAGTGACATACCGTAGCTGGTTTCCTGCTTTGATATTGTCCGGGATCCCTATTTTTCATGGGTTGGAGAAGGGAGAGAATGATGGGAGTGGTTAGAACAATCGCCGTGTTCCTCTGGTTCCGGACCTTTCATCTCACATCCAGAAAGCAAGGGAAGAAGTGAAGAGAGTGTGGCTTTCCATAGCAGTCACTGCTTATGATGGGTCCGGGATTCCTCTCTTTTTTGGATTGGAGACAGCAAGAATTGCGCGAATGATGAACCATGATGGTGAGTTCTATTGGTGAAGGAAACAATAACGGTTAATGACAGGGAACCACGGTTTGGATATAGAAATTCGCGAAATTGTGATAGTTAAGATAATGTATAAACATTTCAACTCCAGCTCACCATCTATCGTAATTTTATACTATATAATTATAAAGAGAGGCTTCATTTGAATATCATACAAGTATTATATGTCTAAATATCTCTTTACTCTAAGTAGCTCACATCCTCCAACCTACTTACTTCCTCATTCCAACTTCTTTTAAGAACTAATCCTATAGTGCGTAGCATAACCTTTGGTAACTACCCCAACAACGATAATGCATCATTATTTAGTTAGAATTCAATTGATAAGGTCCCTTAACTAACTACCTTCACTAACGACGTAACCTAAGTACCTGAATTTTATCTTATCGTAACCGCCAAAAGTCAAGATAGCACCGCCAAGCAAGGTCGGTAAGTAGATTTTCGCTAGTGTGAGCTGAGCTTTGCTATATAAGAATATGCAAAATTTGATGGCAGTAAGCTATTATTAGTAGTAAATGTCTATGGTATATTATGTTATACCTTATTATGATAATATTATTTAATTTATTTCAACACAAACTTACAAATACCTATTATATTTAACCAATTCTCTAATCTTAATTAAAATCTTCTTCAAATAATTGCTTCCTTCATATTACTACCTAGCAAATCTATTTTTACTACCTACCTCGTTATAATAATTCTAAACATTACCGGCTATATTATCTTGCATCGAAGTCATAATGGTTGCGTGTCGGACCTAATTGATCTGCATACACTAATTTTGTTTCTCCTCTATTTCTATTCATTAAGTTTATATATATATTTTTTTTCTTTAGACAACCATCCTTTTATTCCTTTATTTCATGTCTGATAAGGAAAAGCTTATTCTAAAACAAAAATCTATCTCCACCTCCATCTCTGAAAATTCACCATTAACTATAGATCAAGAAGAACATCAAGAAGATCATTCTGAAGTTACCACATTAACTTCTTCTTCTGCTTCTCCCAATCTTACCAGTACAATGTGGAGACCCAATACTGAACGTCGTCCTTTACCGATGTATAAGGATAAGCCTGCTGAAGAAACTCCTCTCAGGAGATTTGGTGAGAGTGAATCATTTCGTAGGAAGAGAAAGACGATTGGATTTATTGTCTTTTTCACAGGTATTCTATTTCTTGTATATAATATGGGTAAAGCTACTTCACCAGAGATTCCTGGTAGACCATCATCGTCGAATATCTTTTCATTTTGGAATGCACCAGCGAAAAAGAAAGAACCAGAAACTTATAAAGAGAAACAATTAGCAGTTAAACAGGCATTTATTGATTCTTGGAATGGTTATAGAAAATACGCTTGGGGTAAAGATATCTATAGACCTATTACTAAAACTGGTAAGAATATGGGTCCAAAACCTTTAGGTTGGATTATTGTTGATTCTCTTGATACTCTTCACATAATGGGACTTAAAGAAGAGCTCGCAGAAGCTAGGAATTGGGTTTATAAAGATTTAGATTATAATATTGATTATGAAGTTAATACTTTTGAAACTACTATTCGTATGCTTGGTGGGCTATTATCCGCTCATTATTTAACAAAAGATGATATGTATCTTGATAAAGCAGCAGATTTAGGGAATAGATTATTAGGAGCTTTTAGCAGTACTAGTGGAATTCCATATTCAAGTATAAACTTGCATACTTCTAAGGGGAAGAAATCTCATAGTGATTTTGGTGCTGCTTCAACTGCTGAAGCAACTACTTTACAATTGGAATTTAAATATTTATCAAAATTAACGGGTGAAACTTTATATTGGGAAAAAGCTGAAAAGATTCTTAGTGTTGTTGATGGAAATCATGTAAAATCTGGTTTAGTACCAATTTTTATCCAACCAGATACAGGATTATTCTCATCAAGAGTGATTAGATTAGGTTCAAGAGGAGATTCTTATTATGAATATTTACTTAAGCAATACTTACAAACAAATCAAGAAGAACCAATTTATAAAGAAATGTATGATGAAACTGTTGAAGGAATTAAAAGTCATTTAGTTGATCATTCAAAACCAAATAAATTAACATTTATTGGAGAATTAAATAGAGGTATTACGTCAAAATTAAGCAACAAAATGGATCATCTTGTATGTTTTGCTGGTGGTATGTTTGCATTAGGAGCAACGAATGGTATCCCAATTGAAGAAGCAAGACGTAAAGACTTTTGGTCAACTACTAGAGAATCTGATTTCCGATTAGCAATGGAAATTACTCATACCTGTTATGAAATGTATAGTCAAACCAAAACTGGATTAGGACCAGAAATTGTATTTTTCAACACAAATGAAGAAAGTAAAAACGATTTTACTATTAAACCTGCTGATGCACATAATTTACAAAGACCAGAGACGGTTGAATCATTATTTATTTTATATAGGTTAACCAAGAATCCTATCTATAGAGAATGGGGGTGGAAAATATTTCAATCATTTGAAAAGTGGACAAAATTACCTGATGATAGTGGTTATGCTAGTATTAACAATGTTGAAGCGACTCCTCCTCCTTTTAGGGATAATATGGAATCATTTTGGTTATCAGAAACGTTAAAGTATTTGTATTTACTTTTTGATGATGATAATTTATTACCATTAACTGATATAGTATTCAATACTGAAGCACATCCATTTCCTAAATTTTCCATGGATCCATTATTTCATACTGGATGGACGAGAACAAAAGAAAAAGGGGGAAATGCCGGCGTTGGTGGTGTAAAGGGTAAAGTTGAAAGTGGTGCTACAGTTAAAGATTCTACTACTGCTCCATCGATTGCATCACCAGAAAAAGAAATAAGTAAAGATCCCTATGAAGTTCCTGTTGCACAGGTTAAAGGAGGAGGGGATATGTAAATCAAGGTAACTTCATATTAAAATTGAAACTTAAAAACTGAAAATGAAAATAAGTATATAAAATAGATAGCTGTAAAAAAGCATTTAAGTATTTATTCAAAACTATATATAGAGGGAGTCTTAAATGAATTAACCATTAAAGTTAGATACACTCTTTTAATACTCTCCTCCTACCTATGCTTGTGCTTAATTAACCGACGAATTAATAAAATAAATTATTAATTTATCTACAACGGCGCACTTTAAATCTTCACCCGGTTTACCGTTAACTATTGGGTAATATTATTGTGACATTACCGTTTTCAGATATCAGCGTATTATCAAGCGAACACTTTTACCATAATTTCGAGGTATGATAATTGAATGATCGGCAAGCAGGAGGAAAATTGCGAAATTAATCATCGATAATAAGAGAACAGTATTTCAAATATTGGTAGACTTTGGAAAGAATAAGTCAAAAATACTCTATATCAAGCTTTACTTCTACTATATCCCACTCTTTTTTTTCACCATTCTAGCAGTTTTCTTCATCAAAATTCATCTACTCGCACTGCTTTTCTTATCTTTTAAGAAATCTAACTAATGATGAAAAAATTTCCTAATTGGGCGTTATTCAGGGGATTAGCAGGTTTGTTGATCAACGATAAGATCTGATCTGCAGCTGTTGTAAGTTGCTTTTGGAAAGTTTTAAGTCAATCAAATCAATCCTTTTACCAAGATTATATTAATGGATTGCGTTGAAGGAATATTTAGCTCAAACATGAAACAAATTTCACAAATCACGAGCACGGTTCCGGCAATTAAGAATGACTTATTTCTACCGGATTTCACTTTTCAAAAAGTATATAAACTGATGAAAAAGGTCTCTACAATCTCTTTTTATTCATTACAATCAACAGTAAATTTGGTCTTCTTAAAAACTTTCATAGCTATTGTTGATTAAAATGCAATTATCACCTTCAACCATTCTCTTTCTGACTTCTGTAATTACTGCAGTTGTTGCTTCCCCTCTTCCAGTTGAAGAACCCACCAGAACTCTTGATGTAGTTGAAAGAGGATTTCCAACTTGGAAACCTGGTCTTCCAGCTTATAAACGTGATGGTGAAGCAATTGATGTAGTCGAAAGGGGATTCCCAACTTGGAAACCTGGTCTTCCAGCTTACAAACGTGACGATGAAGCAATTGATGTAGTTGAAAGGGGATTCCCAACTTGGAAACCTGGTCTTCCTGCTTATAAACGTGATGATGAAGCAATTGATGTAGTCGAAAGGGGATTCCCAACTTGGAAACCTGGTCTTCCTGCTTATAAACGTGATGATGAAGCAATTGATGTAGTTGAAAGGGGATTCCCAACTTGGAAACCTGGTCTTCCAGCTTATAAACGTGATGATGAAGCAATTGATGTAGTTGAAAGGGGATTCCCAACTTGGAAACCTGGTCTTCCAGCTTACAAACGTGACGATGAAGCAATTGATGTAGTTGAAAGGGGATTCCCAACTTGGAAGCCTGGTCTTCCAGCTTACAAACGTGACGATGAAGCAATTGATGTAGTTGAAAGGGGATTCCCAACTTGGAAACCTGGTCTTCCAGCTTACAAACGTGACGATGAAGCAATTGATGTAGCTGAAAGGGGATTCCCAACTTGGAAACCTGGTCTTCCAGCTTATAAACGTGATGATGAAGCAATTGATGTAGTCGAAAGGGGATTCCCAACTTGGAAACCTGGTCTTCCTGCTTATAAACGTGATGATGAAGCAATTGATGTAGTTGAAAGGGGATTCCCAACTTGGAAGCCTGGTCTTCCTGCTTATAAACGTGATGATGAAGCAATTGATGTTGTTGAAAGAGGATTCCCAACTTGGAAACCTGGTCTTCCAGCTTATAAACGTGATGACGAACCAACTAGAACTCTTAAACGTTCAGAACAACCCATTGATGTAGTTGAAAGAGGATTCCCAACTTGGAAACCTGGTCTTCCAGCTTACAAACGTGACGATGAACACATTGATGTTGTTGAAAGAGGATTCCCAACTTGGAAACCTGGTCTTCCAGCATATAAACGTGATGATGAAGCAATTGATGTTGTTGAAAGAGGATTTCCAACTTGGAAACCTGGTCTTCCAGCTTACAAACGTGATGATGAACACATTGATGTTGTTGAAAGAGGATTTCCAACTTGGAAACCTGGTCTTCCAGCTTACAAGCGTTCTGATTAGTTACACTAACTAAGGATACTTTTATATAAAGTTTCTTGAATATTTTCTCCTTCTTTACTCTTAATTTTATATTTTATCTTTTATAGTTAATAAAGTTTTTACTTTTAATGTTTTTTAGATTTACTTTCCATTAAATCTCATGACCACCCTATAAGTTAATACGATTTCATCTCAAAGAATAGTTTCGCTGCTCATGTAAGTAGAAAATATTTCATTAATATTGGTACAAATTTATTTATACTTCTATACATAAAGCTAGTTAAATTATTTAATTTTATTAATAAATAGAAACATTACATACTGTTTATATAATTATACAACCTAAATATTAGTACCGACTTCATTCCAACCAATAACATCATATGTTTTGGATAATTATAACTTCTTGCCTAATTTAGCACTCTATTTTACAAATACAATGGTTATACTGAACTGAATAAAACTTTGAAAGCTCTTAAAATCGAGTTACAAAATCTTCTAAAAATTTATTAAAATCCTTGAAAAAAATATGATATTTCTTTTCATCATCTAAAACCGCCGATACCCAATCAAAAGCTCCATAGTGCATATAATGCTTAAACATTCTTATCAGATAAGCAGGTTCATTTGGTAAATCATTTATTTTCATAAAGAATCTGAACTTTTGAACAAAACGAGCAGAATTCATTCCAGGATAAAATCTACCTAATCCAACATCTTGATTTCTAGCTGCATGAGTTATTTCAACTATTCTTCTTTCTAAATCTTGAATAAGTTCCCATGTTTTCTTTTCTCGAAGTTCTTGTTGTTGCTGCCATTCAAAAACTTGTCTCATATACTTGTCAACTTCTCTTCTATAGTTTTCAATTTGAATTTCCCACCCACGATTTACCTTCCTAAGGATATTATTATGCTGATGATTTAAGAATTCAGCTTGCCTTGAGGCATGTTCTATACTTCTTTTATGAAGGTTTTCAACATAGTTATAGTCGTTAAGATGAACAAAGAATTTATTTACCTTTTCTTCAGATTTGCCATTTGGTACTGGCATAGTAACAAAAGAATATTTAGTTGTATTCATAGTGCTGATGAGGTAGGATGTTCAATAGTAGGTAGGTTGAAGCTTCAACGAAACAACAATGAAATAAAAAAAAGTAGCACATTCTGGCGGTTTTAACCTCCTATTTATATTTGAAACGAATTTAATACACAATTACAAATGGTGGTAATAAAATTATTGCATGCTGACCACATCCTCCACATGTAGGTATTACTAACTGGGAAACTAAACTCTAGATTGGCTGAAAGTTTAATCTCCTTTGCATATGCAAGATAAAAATACTGCAGGTAGCTTAGTTTAATTAACCTTTAACTCTAACCCAACACAGCTAGAAGTTGGCATATAAGAATGGAATTTTGCCTAGCCGCGTTACGCGCGACGTTATGCGGGTTAACAGTTGCAAACCTTGGAAAACAAGGTAGTGGAATTTGATCAGATGTACAGATGCAAAAAATATTATGGGAACTTATCAGTTGGTAAAAAGAAGAGGATTTATATAGTGCTAGTGAGATATGTAGTGGGATATCTAATAGAGATTGAGCGTGCGATTGACTATATATATTTATATACATAAAATGTCATTACTTTAATACTATTGTCCCTTTATAATTTGCATCTATTTGAAAGCTACTTTTCAATACAAGATGATCATATCTTAGATTTAACGGTTGTGGCAAATCTTCACCATATAGTTAGATAATCTCCTATTATCTAACGATTATTGGGGTTGCCACGGATATATCTGCATGGCGGATAATTTTGAAACATAAACCAAACAGTTTGTGTATTGTTCATGTGATCAAGTCATCAATTTGCAAAATGGATAACAATTATAAGGAGTTTTGAGTCATGATGATGAATTTAGAGAGAAGCTAACGTGCATGCATTTAATAATATCAGAAGATGAGATGGTGAAATTTTTATAGATGCGATACGGTTGATAATCCTTATTTCATGAAGATCATGCAATGCTTAATCATAACTTTTAACGATAATTGTGGTTATGTCAATGACTCAATGCGCCACATTCTATCTGGAATGATCCCGGGCGTTAAAAGTAAGTGATTGATTCATAAGAATGGACTTAAGTAAGGTATATTCTAGAATGGTATATATTCAGCTTTGGGTGCGGAAAATATTCTTAATATATCTGAAGAGTATAGGTTTATAAGGGTGCAAATAATGGTTATAAAGCATAAATATTATAGTTGAATTGAAAAGGTTGAGAATTAACCAAGTCTTGGATTAAACCTGCTGAAAATAGACTAATTTATAGGTTATTGTTTAACAATTCAATATTGCTGGGCCAGGGTCCGAAAAATCCGAAAATCCGAACATGTTTGATTAAAATATGCAAGATAATGCAAGGCGTCTCTTATCTTATCGCGATTATGTCAAATCTTAAACCCTGATCGCCAACAATCTGCAGTTTGATAAAGATTTAAGATAGAGCATAGTTTGCTCAATTAGAATTTAAATATTACTGTATTTATTGCTTGTTGGTTAAAATAACTTGTTTATTACTGTGCGCAGTTGTTGATTATGATAGTTGGTCTATTACTTTTGAAGTTGATCGTTAGCTTTATTTATATATTAGCTTGAATGAACAAATTATTAGCGTAATTGCTGATTATAACCCATATTTTACGTGGTTGTAGAATAATTTCAATTTCAGTATGGGTTACTGTGATATCTTTTGAGGAGAAAAGTTCCAGATTTATTAACTTATGGAAGCAGCAGAGATTCGTCATAAGGTGGAAAAGATGTTAATTATATAGTTAAAATAATAATATTAATACATAAAGACATTAAGCAAGACAAAGGTTTTAAAAAAAATGTCAAGATACAGGTGGGTTGATGATTTAGGGAATGTCCGTCCGAGTAGTTCAATGATAATCCTGTTACTTGACGTTTTGTTGATGAAAGTTGAAGTTGTGTCAGGGAATGGTCTTCTGGAAAATCAATTATTAATTGTGGATTGATCTTGTAATAGTAGATGGCTGAGGTAGTGACTTGTATCATTTGCAATAGCGGTGAAAATAGTGGTTGATTTTGACGATCTGAGAACTCTTTCTCTACAATAGTTTTCTGGTTCGGATAAATTTGTATTCTTTGAACCTGGGAATGGTGTCCTGGTAATCCAATATTTAGTAGTGAGTTGTAATAACTGATATTCGTAATGATTTGATTCATTGTAATAGTAGTTGAATCTGTGAATTAAAATTTACGTTTAGTGTTGTGGTGATCCTTATCAATAGAGTTTCATGATCGGTTGTACTTCTTAGCAGTAAAGATCGTTAAATTGCCAGTAAATTAACACTCAATAGACGACGCTCTGAGTGATTTTATTCTTTCTAGCAACATCTATAAGTCTACATACGATGATTAATTGACCAAATTGATAAAATGTAATTATTTCACTGTACTTCTATAGTGCCGATGTTTGGGCCATTCCAGTTCCTCGATGTGCGGATATTATGCTATTATCCCCTGGCATTTCCTATTGTTGGATAGTACTAGGCCGACAAACGAGAGAATTTTATTTACTTGATTAGTACAGTATTGATGATGATATTCAAGTTGTAAACATTCCAGCTTTACAAGATGATGCAACAACATATAGTAAAATTGTCCTTCTAGTATTTGAGTGTGGAGTAAATACAGCTATTGAACAGGGAGCATTTAATGCAGTTTATCAAATATGATACCCAAATCAACATATAAAATAAGCATCTTAATCATCAACTGGGATAATATAATAATAGAACAGAAGAAGAAGTTTTCAAACATCTTCAAATAGATCAATACAAGCCACATATTGAAAGAATAATATTTTGTCATTTAAATTCCACAATCAATGAAGATATATCATTATCATTTAGTTCGTCACTTAAAACTCTTGCACAATCAAGCCTATTTCTTAGTAACTCTTACAATTCTATTTGATAGCAATCTTCTATTAGATATCTATTTATGGTGCAGTAATGGTGGTATTACATTTAATTTAGGAAATGTAAGGTTAAAAGTTGATAAAAATAAGATAATTCCACTGTGAAATCTGCTCGTAAATAGGCTTATACTGTATATCATTGCTTTAAAATTGGATTGATACTAATATTAGGAAGCTATCTATTGTAGGGATGTTTTAACAAGAGTTTATAATATAATTATAATATTTTTTCGGATTCTTTTGATTCGGAAAATGTTATTCCTAGAGTATACATTTATAAGGATATAAATTGTGGTTCAAGTATGAGACTGAAAGTTGAATTAAAGTTGTTGAGAATAAATTAACTCCTCAATTAAACATGTTAAAATAGGTTTATATTATAAAGAACTGCTTCGGCTTCATATTAATAGTAATAATAACGTACTATTCGTTTCTTAAATTGTAAATACAAGTCGGCAAAATGCAGTAAAGGAAGCTTTCTATATATTTTAGTACTATAGTATTAATTAATTTATAGAGTATACACTTAAACTCAAGTTCTGAAATAAAGCTCCGGCTACGAAACTCTAAATACTAACTTAATATTTGGAGTTTAATTTATAGTAGAGTTCATTGTCGCAATCTCCATTTAGTACACAATAGGAAATTCCAGGGGTAGAAAATGGAACGGCTACATAGTGGTCGTTGATTATACCATTATAGCATATAATTATGAAATGACAAATTTTGGCGGAGAAAGATTGATAATATATTAATATTGATAGCAAGAATGGTATAAAGGTAGAGATCCTCGTTGGTACTTTGATATGGTTATTACTTGTTAAACAGTATACTGCAGAAATGGGTTTTCTATTAGATTTGTGTATTCGTTGAAGATGACGAGAATGATTGAACATCGCTACTCAATCTCAGATCTAGTATAGCTAAGAAAGAGATACAAGAAGATATCGATAGAGGTGTGCTCAAAATCTTTGGAGAATTTATTGCACTGTTTGATATGCTGTTAATTTTGAGTCATGCTATATTTCAGAACACAGATCTTACGGTTTTTACTATGTAAGATTCTTTCTACTTTCAACTGGCAGTTGGAAGCAAAATATTATTAAATTCAGCATCAAAATATCCCAGTACTATAAATATAAATATATAATTAATTATAATTTAAAGCTTATAATATCATAATATTATCATTAAACTCGTATCTTATTGTCGGATCCGAATCGAAGATAAGCAATGATCGATTAGTAAGAATATACTAACGCTTGAGTGAACATTTTAGCAATACATCCAAATATTATCATTTATCACCGACTCGGACCGACGCAATCAATAATTATTATATTTAGTGTAAGGTTAGCAATTTCAAATTTATATGGCTTTCTTCATACTCTAACAGTACCTACACGCTCTGAAGAGCCAAATAACACCCAGACATAACCAACAACTTTTACCATAGCCAATCGCAAAGTTAATAACTTATCCTAACTACCTAAACATTCCCCAATTTAATCAAATCTAAATTCCACCTTCTCAATCCCTTCCACCTCCGCAATTATATTATAAGACCTACCTTAAAATCAGGGTAAGGAACTAAGATCACTCCCTCAGACTTAAAGATATATGCAAGATCATCTATGAGTCTTCGTGTAATCTCGTTTGTATATAAAAAGAGTAAAGAGTAAAGAGGTTTCGTCTTATAAATCTTTCAACATATTATCCTCTTAACCCCCTTTCCTTTCTTCTTATTTTATTACGATTGTGAAGTGTATTTCCTTCTCTCTCTGGTCCTTTCTCTTTTATTATGCCGTTTAAAGATTTACCTCCAACCATTGTTGGTTGTCCTATACCATCAAACACTCCTCATGCTGTTAGTGTAACATTACCTTCTTGGGCTGCTAATGTTGCTTACGAAGAAGGTGAAGATTGGGTATCTTCTAAAATGACTTCTGGATATCCAAGGTTTTTTGTTCATCATAAAATTCAAAAGTTAATTGATGAGATTGAAAAATCATATGGTAGAGAAGGTGAAAAATGTTTAATATTTCCTACATATTCTATTGGTTGTAGATGTAGAGATTTTATTAAGAAATTCTCCAACTTAAAACCATGTCCTGTCAGAATTGTTCAGTTATCTACGCCCAAAGTTGAAGGAGAAGTTCAAGCAAAGATTTGTATTGTATTTTTTCCCGACTCAGAATATCCTGTTGCAAGAAAGTATTGGCAGCATACTGGTGAAGGTGTTAGTAGTAGATTAGGTGAATATTTTTATGAGCGCTGGATTGATAGTAGTGGCAGTGGTAATGGCAATGGTAATAGTAATGGTAATGGTAATGGTACTGTGAATGATAGTAATAGTGAAACAAGTAGTCCTAATCCAGATGGAAGCAATTCAGGTTCAGCTACTATATCAGCTTCAACTATAACTTCAACAACATCATCTACAATCGCAAATGCAAATACAAATACAAATACAAGTGCAAAATCTTATAAAGAATTACACCATCGTACATCACCAACCCCAAGTCCTATCCTAGAGGGATTATCTGAAAAATCATCTGATAAGAAATCATCCGAAGTTGATAAAGAACAATCTACTTTTGTTGAAGAAAGATTCGGACGTAATTTAGATCTATCCTTCGCACCAGCTGCTAAATTAGCTCTTCGTCGGAGAATCGCTGGTAAAATTAGTGAATCTGGTGGCAGCGCTTCTCATGGTAAATTTGAAGAATTATCAGAAAATGATGTTTATCTCTATCCTACTGGAATGACAAGTATTTTCAATGCTCATAGATTAGTTCTTGAAGTATTAGGTGATAAAAAATCCATCTGTTTTGGCTTTCCTTATACAGATACATTAAAAATTCTAGAAAAATTCGGACCAGGTGTTCACTTTTATGGCAATGGAGAAGAATCGGATCTTGATGATCTTGAAAAATTGCTTGAATCTGGTGAAAAAATCAATGGATTATTTTGTGAATTTCCATCTAATCCTTTACTTAAATCACCAAATCTTGTTCGAATTCGCCAGCTAGCCGATAAATATAACTTTGCAGTAGTTGTTGATGAAACAGTTGGTAATTTTGTCAATATTCATGTATTACCATATGCAGATATTGTTGTTTCAAGTCTTACAAAGGTATTCAGTGGTGATTGCAATGTCATGGGAGGTAGCTTAGTTTTAAATCCAAGAGGAAAGCATTTCCCTCAGCTTAAAGAAACTATAACTAAACAATATGAAGATTACTTTTGGGCAGAAGATGCTATTTATTTAGAAAGAAATAGTAGGGACTTTAAACAAAGAAATGATAAAATCAACATCAATGCTGAAGCTGTAACAGAGCTGCTTCTCACCTCTCCAATCATTAAAAGTGTTTACTATCCGAAAGTAGCTCCTACAAGACACAATTACGATCAATGTAGAGTGGAAGGAGGTGGGTATGGAGGACTCTTCTCCATTGTATTCCACAATCCTCAACACGCAAAAAATTTCTTTGATAAAATGGTCATGGCTAAAGGACCAAGTTTAGGAACTAATTTCACCTTATCATGTCCCTATACAATCATTGCTCATTATCTTGAATTAGATTTTGTAGAAAAATACGGTGTCGATAGACACTTAGTAAGAATTAGTGTTGGATTAGAAGAAACCGAGGAATTACTAAATAGATTTAGAAAAGGATTAGAAGATTGTGTAGAATAAATAAACCTAATTCTTCGTTATCGTTCTCGCGTTGCCTCCGGCGGCCGGGCTCTGCCCGGACCCATAGTTCCTCGCGAAGCGAGGAAAGTGCTTTCAGTTAATTAATTTAAGGTAAGATATATACGTAAATATATAGAAATATCATGTTCACTCATTCTATATCGTTCTGCCTAGTATTCAAGACAGGCGACTCAAACAGAGGGACCTGTAAGGGATTGATCTAGCACCAAAGGAAAGACAAATTAAAATATAGAGAAGTATAAAAATTTATATAGAAAAGATCGA
Organism: Sugiyamaella americana; assembly: GCA_030583405.1. NCBI lineage: Eukaryota > Fungi > Ascomycota > Dipodascomycetes > Dipodascales > Trichomonascaceae > Sugiyamaella > Sugiyamaella americana. The sequence goes on along the minus strand of JAJMID010000044.1, from coordinate 86,632 downwards.
AATCTTTCCTTTCCCTTTATGCAAGACATTAAATTCAATCGTTTGAAATAGAAAATGGAGTTCGTTTCCGTTCTTCATTTCAAACGATTGAATGAATGTTTCTTTAATAACGAAGGCAGAATTTTCAGTTCGTACATCTGTACGACGGTATTTATATGAGCATGAAGTTCGTAGGTGACCAACAACCAACAACAGTAGTAGGTGTATATACACCCAGCGAACGCTGGTATACGCCCATATATCAACGAGTTAACATGACGAATCATGTGAAATTAGTCTTTAAAATCTAACTGAATGATTGATTTATTCAATTCTCGTTAAAAATTTCTCGCGTAGCGAGGAACAACGGGTCCGGGCAGAGCCCGGCCGCCGGAGGTCAAAGCACGTGATGTGATTTAACCCAAACCCTCAGCCGTGTTGGAATTTTTTAGCCAATGAAATTGTTAATGCGCTTAAGGAAGAAACTGTACAGAAATTGAAGTTGAAATAGAAAATTGAAATTCGTCAATAGGTGAATAATCTATAGAAATCAATAAAAGAGATAAAATAAATAAAGATGGCTCTCAAGACTTATGCTACTCCAATTTGTAAGTGATAGAAAAGGAAGGGAAGGGAAGAGAAGGAGGAGACGATGGTGGAAGGATGGAGGAAGACATCATAGTGAGGACGTTCTTGATGGTGAAGCTACCACGCTATTCAAACATAGTTGATTATTTCATTTACTAACTTAATTTTATAGTACGTCCACTCTGGCCATTTTTCACTGGTGGTATGTATTTGTTGTTGATTTGAAGGATCAATTGTGGTTTAGATGGTAGAAGAAAGTGATAGATTATATGTAGAAAGATTATGGCAGGTAAGGAAGTAGAGAATAAAATCAATTTTAAGAATCAATTTGAGAATAAAGGAAATTATTGTTTGAAGATTGATATTTTACAGCTGCTGATAGTTAAAGGATACAATAAAGCTGTAGATGAATTCGATAGATAAGTTATACTTGTAACAAGATAGATTTATTGTGCTTTGTGAATATTCGATGTTTAGAGATTACTGGATACAATAAACATTCTCAAATCCGTTGATAAGATGGTTGGTGTTTTAAAGATCTATAAATATGCTTACAATCATTATCATGACAACATCATAACATTATCATAACATCATCGACTATGGTTACAACAAATAACGAACCACTTCTTTGGGCCATTTCTCCTTCCGTTTCTCCTTCTTGCTCCTTTCTATACCTCACTTCGACCACTTTACCTTCTACCTCCCTACCTCACGTTCCTATCTCATTTACTAACGTTATAGCTGTTGTTGTCACTTACCTCATCTCTAAAGGTGCTGATGCTTCTATGAACTCTGATGAATTCAAAAATGATCCACGTAATCCTCGTTTCATTAAACACGGTGTTAAGAAAGAAGATCATTAATCTATTATATACATAAAAATATATATTATATAATGGTAAAACCATAGAATGTAAAATGATGAATATTAACAAGAGGGAGTAGAAGAAGGGAGAGTCAATGACTCTATTTCTTGTCACTCGCTATGCTAGTTTGTTTCGTATAACTCTTCATTTTGGACTATTTCTCCTTCTCTTTCTTCTCTTTCTTATCCTTCTTTTCTTTCTTTTCTTTCTTATCCTTCTTTTCTTTCTTTTCTTTCTTCTCTTTCTTCTCTTTCTTTTCTTTCTTGTCCTTCTTCTCGTGCTTATCCTTATTCTTTTCCTTTTTCTCTTTCTTTTCTTTCTTCTCTGAGCGTACTTTTGTCTTATCTTCCTCTTTCTCCTCCCTCTTCTCTTCCTCTTTCTCTTCCCCCTTCTCTTCCTCTGTCTCTTCCTCCTTCTCTTCTACCTTGCTTTCTACCTTCTCATCATCTATAAACTCCAATTTAACATCTTGTCCTGAGAGAATCTTAATCAAATGCTTGGCTTTAACTGCTTTTGCCTCGGTCGGTATATCAACCTTCTCTGTTTTCTTCTCTAGCTTTTTATTTTCAATCTTTTCTTCGGTTTTATTCTGATTATCGTTTTCACCCTCACCCTCCTCCATATCACCCTCTCCTTTAGCAGTCATAAACTCGTTCCACTTATTAACAACTTCATTTGCTTCTTCTATAACCCTATCCTTTGACCCTCCTGTTAATCCCAGAATATATCCGTCCAGTACATCACTATACTCCCCTCCAATTGTATATAAATTCTTCAAAATCCAATTCTGCTTTTGTTTCGAAAACTTCCAATTCTCTCTATCATTACTATACTGCTTTAAATACACCAATTGATCTGATTCAGGTGGAGGGGGTCTTTCACTTTTTGGTAATTTTATTCTTTTAGGAGGTTTTTTTGGTTTATCCACTGATTCCAACTGCCTTTTATCTTTACCAATAATAGGATTAGATACAGGATCTGATTTCACTTTTAGCCCCAACTTTTTCCAGGCTGGAACAAATTCTTCTGACATGCTAAATAAATATAATAAATTATAATAAATTCAAATGAGAAATGGGAAATGAAAATCTCATGAAGTCAAAAAAAATATATATGCAAAGATCCTCATTTTGCATGGATCACGTGAGTTACAGTGAAGTGCTGGTTAACATAAATCCATTATATTGAAACATGGACTTATGACAAGCAATGGTTGGCGCAACTTCAACCCAATGGATTAAATGATAGCATTTCTGAAGTACTTGCTGCATTATTTTTGAAGCGTACGGTTTGACAATAGCAGATTTAAAATGCATAGATCTGATAGATAATTCATAATCAATAAACAGTATATTCTCTTCAGAACTGCTCATTAATATGAATTCGTGCAAGAAGGTCTCTGAATATACTTCTCTATCGAACAGCATTTGCTTTTAAAGATGTGCCAAGCATGATTTACAGCATTGTTTAATCTTATTATCTATATATATGTAATAAATACATAGGCGTACGTACGCTCGTACGTACATGATCATATCTATAACTTATTCTATAGCTTTTATCGGTACTTGCTTGGAATAACGGGTTAGAACAGAGACCGGCCGACGGAAGCAAATGGATAGACGATTCGTTAAACTTATTGAATATACACTTATGCTTGCTTTTCAGTTTCTTCCAAGGCTCTTTCATACTTCTCTAATGCAGTTTTTATTGATACTGTTAATGCTGATAATGAATGCCTGGCATTCGTTTGTCCTTCAATGGTAGGTGCTGCTTTAGCAACAGCTTCTATTCTTTCTAAACTTTTTGTTAAACTGATTACTAACTTTGATATTGTAGATGCTTGATTAGGATCTCCTGATTGAAAATTAAGCCAAAAATGTCGTAGGAACTCAATGGATGTAGCATGACAAAGCTGCACTTGATCTAAAAGTCTTTTATCTTGATCATTGTCAGACCAAATTCTTGTTCCTTGATCGGATTCTTTTGATCGCAATTTGATGATGGAGAATATCTGATTAGCAGCTAGTTTTATATCAGGATGGACGGAGTTAAGGTATAATTCACCTGAGAGTGAAGTAGAAAATGATTCTTTCACTTTTTCAACAGGCATATCTAATATATTATTTGTAGATGTTGCATTATTATTATCCTGCCTTAAATTTAATTCAAGATTTGAATCATTAATAGAATCAACTTTTAAATCATCAAATTCTAATTGTTCTTCTAATGCTATTCCTTCATCTTTATCTGCATCCTTATTTCCACTGATAATATGAGGAGATGAATTACCATATAACATTTTCTGACTCAAACTATTCATTGAACGAATCAATGATATTGCTGTAGCATCTTTACCTGGTTGCATTGTAATATCAGGTAAATTACCCAATTTTTGTGGATCATTTTCTTCATTACCACCAATATCAAGATACTGAGGAACTAGCTTATGATACATATCTGGTTTATCTTCTTCATTTCGTTTTCGTTTATTTCCCAACATACGATCAGTATATTCTTCTAATTCATCTTCATATAATGTTAAATATTTAGTATCTAAAATAGAATCCACTATATGACTTGTAGGAACCTTTTCACCTCGTAAACGTCTAAACAATCGAGAAAGAAAGAACCTTTCCCAGAATTGTCCTTCTCCCATCTTTACCGGTACATTGTCTGAGTATGCTTGTCTTACTATAGGATATTGTTCAAAAATATCATGAATTTTTTCTCTCGTAAGGGATACATTTATTTGATTATCACTACCAGTAGTAGGTCTAATAGTACCAAGAACATTGTATGCACCACGTTTTTGTGAAGATGTTAAAGCATAAGCTCTTAACAGATTAATTCTTGTATTCCAAAATTTATCATTTGCTAATCCACCATTTATTACTGTTTCTTGAAAAGTTCTCATTAATTCTTTATTTTCCTTCAGTAACGCTTGTTGAAGGTTCAAATTCAACAACAGTCGCTTTGAATCCAAATCAACAACTGCTTGTTTTGATTGTGGTTTTGAATCTTGACTCTTTTTGGAATTGTCCGATCGAATTGATTGAACTAACTTTTGTAGTATACTTTTAGCATTTTCCATTATACTTCTATCTTTAAAAGCAAATTGATAAGATTGGGAACCAGCCACAGCAGGAGAAGGTGTTGGGGTACCAGTAGGAGTGTTGCTAGCACCAGTGGAAGTAGCTTCACCATCTGTACATACTATTTTCAATTGTAGCTTTTCAGATTTTGGAGGAGTTGCCTGTAATTGAGCTACTGTTGAAAGTTCAATTTTAATAATTGGTTTTGTACTTCCAACATTAGTTGGTTTCCAAATAAATACTTTTGAATCATCAATAATTTCAATTAAACCTGGTTCTTTCTTATAACTAGCAGGATAAGACATTATCTAATATACAATAAATGATTATAGTTGAATCCATTAACTTAGTTCTATAAAATCATTATGTCTCCCACTCCGGGGAAGCTCATCATTATGCACATACGGCTAAATGCCTCCGGCGGCCGGGCTCTGCCCGGACCCGTTGTTCCTCGCTACGATTAGTTCGAGGTTAAGAGGGGAAAGCGTGCTATTACATTTTAACGGAGTGAAGAATTACGTGGTTGCTAATGGTCCTGGCGAGTGTAGCCTGGCCGGCCGCCCGCCCGCCGGAAGGCAGCATCCTTAGTTTAAGTAAGCATCCCCTAGCCCTTATCTATAACAAAGTATTACGGTTATGTCAGGTCCAATTTTCGTGAATACTGTATCTACTTATATTAATACTAAAAGAAATCAAATAAAAACTGTTATATCAATTGATATATAGTCTGGGAATTTGCATCATACATTTATAATCGCGTTGCGAGGAACAACAAAGGTCTGGGAAGAGCTTAGCCCCGCCGGAGATATTTCATTTTACACCCTAACCCTTATCTTTTTTCAAAAAGATAAAGTGAAAATTTCACAATAAAAAAAAAATTTAGACATTCTCCTCCCCATACATATATACAAAACCATGTCTAGACCTACTGTTATTGGATTGGCCTTTGGTAATACTACCTCTTCTATAGCTGTTGAAAAAGATGGTAAAGTCGAAGTAATTGCTAATCAAGATGGTGACCGTGCTATTCCATCAGTTATTTCATATGTTGGATCAGATGAATATCATGGTGTACAAGCTAAAGCACAACTTATTAGAAATGCTAAGAATACAGTTGCATTTTTCAGAGATTTCTTAGGCGTTAGTTTTGATAAGGTTGATCCTACTAATAATCATGCTTCTGCTCATCCAGTTGAATCAAATGGTGGTGCAAGCTTTTTACTTAAGACTGAGGATGATGATGAAGAAAGTGGAGAAGTTAAAGAACCAAAATTAGTTTCTGTTCATGATATTGCTGTTAGACATTTAGATCGTCTAAGAGAATCTGCTAGTGATTATATTGGTAAACCAATTGATGGAGCTGTTGTTGCTGTACCAACTGATTATAGTGAAGAACGTATTAATGCTATTGTTTCTGCTGCTAAAGATGCTAATTTAAAGATTCTTCAAGTTATCAATGAACCAACTGCTGCCTTATTAGCTCATATTTCAAATAATAATGATTCTACTGATAAAAAGTATGCTGTTATTGATATTGGTGGAACAAGAACTGATGGTGCTATTATCGCATCAAGAGGAGGTATTTTCACTATCTTAACTATTCTTCACAATTATGAATTAGGAGGTAAAAATCTTGATGAAGCATTAGCTGAATATATTTCAAAAGATTTCGAAAAGCAACATAATATCGATCCAAAATCTGATGCTCGTGCAGTTGCTAAATTATTAGCAGAAAGTGAAGCAGTTAAAAAGACTCTTTCTAATACCACTTCTGCCAATTTTGCTGTTGAATCAGTATCTCAAGGATTTGATTATAGTACTTCAATCAATCGTCTTAGATTTGAACTTACTGCAAGACCAGTTTTTAACAATATTATTCAATTCACTGAAGAACTTCTTAAAAAATCCAATCTTGATGTTTTAGATATTGATGAAGTTCTCCTTGTTGGTGGAACATCATCAGTACCAAAGGTTGCTTCATCAATTGCATCTCTTTTTGATGATAAACATACAACTGTAATTGCACCATCACTTGATGGAAAGGCTATTCAACCTGATGAACTTATTGCCAGGGGAGCTGCTATTCAAGCTTCACTTGTTTCTGGATATGATGATGATGAAATTAAAGAATCTTTACAAGCAATTGTCACTGTTGCCCCACATGTTAGTAAATCTCTCGGTGTTAAAGTTGGTGATAATGAATATATTGAACTTATTGCTCCAGAAACCGCCTTACCTATTAGAAAATCCATCACTGTTTCCACTCCTGCTGATGCCACTTCAGTTCTTGTTGGAGTTTATGAAGGAGAAGCAGAAATTATCACTACTAAACTTGAAAAGCAAGAGAAGCAAGCTGATGGCGAAGATGAAGAATCCGATTGGTCTGATGATGAAGAAGAAGAAGTTCGTACTAAAGTATTAAAACCAGCAACCAAAATTGCTGAACTTGGACTCCAAAATATCACCCCTGGTAGTAAAGTAGAAATTGTTCTCAACATTACTCGTGAGTTAAAACTCCAAATTGCTGCTCGTGCTGGTGGTGTTGCTGTTCGTGGTGAAACTCAAGCTGTATAGATTTAATAGACTATATATCCTTCAAATCGTGCATGCCTCCGGCCGGGGCCGGGCTCCGCCCGGACGGGTTGCTCCGAGCTACGCTCACGCTCGGATAAGAAATTTAATGTTTTATAAATTAAATTGAACAACGGGTCCAGGCAGAGCCCGGCCGCCAGAGGCAATGTATATATAGGTAACAGGTATACATAATACTATTTACTATTTATTATCTAGTTATTTTTACCGGAAAGTTCATCAATAATTTCTTGTCGACGTGCTTTCCATTGATCTACTTGAGAAAGTTTGGATTTGAGCTCTTCTATTTCTTTTTCAACAGAAAGTCGCAGTTCTTTAGTACCGGTTCTTTCTAAAGCCCATTCATCTCCATGTTCTCCAAGTCCTATGCGTAGCTGTGCAGTATGATATTTGAGTAATGAAGGACGATGAGATATTGTAAGAAGGGTAATGCCTTGCTTTTTACAAAGTTCATATAAAAGACCTTCAACATCTGCACTTACTGCACTTGTACCTTCATCTATAACAGCAAATTTAGGATTTTTATAAAGAATCCGAGCAAACATTACCCGTTGCTTTTCACCACCTGAAAAAACATCTTTCCACGATTTACGGGTTTCCCATCCTCCTTCTCTACCTGGAATATAATCAAGTCGTACTTGTTTAAGGATTTTCATGAGTAGTTCATCAGTTTTGTTGGCTTCTAACATATCAGCATGGGAATCAGGATAGATTATTTGATCTCTTAATGTACCATTACTGAGATAAGGACGTTGTGGAAGAAATGAAATATCTTTTGGTAATGGTTTGGAAACAAGACCACGATAAACTGGCCAAAGACTAGCAAGAACTCTTGCAATAGATGATTTACCAACTCCATTTGATCCAGAAATGAGTATATGATCACCAGGATTAATTCTAATATCTAAATCTTTAACTAATATTTCTCCTGGTTGATTATTACGAGCTAAGCCCGGGATTACTATTGGTGTATGTTCAAATCTAACTCCTTCAAATCCTTGTTGAATTGTACCGCGTACATCACCAAGAGTAAATGGTTCAGGAGCTTCATTAGGTGATAATTCTTGCCCATATGAATTAGCATGAACTCGGTGTAAAGTTGCCAATAATTGATAAACTCTTGAAGTATAGCCAGCTAGTTCAGCTAAATCTTTAATTGAATACATCATACGACCACCGGCATCTGCTAATGATAACATTAATCGTTTATTTGTAATAAACTGCTTCATACGATCACGTTCGCGAAAATCTCGCTTAGCAAGATCAATAGATGGGGTAGTACCAGCAGCAAGAAGTTCATTTACTCCATCGGATCCACTCCAACTTGGAAGAAATACTGGTAATGAAGCAAACATATAACCAAGGGCAGACCAAGAATATTTTAAAATAAAATCTTCAAACATATTATATGACACTTTTATCTTAAGAATCTTTGATATATGGAGAATAACTCGTTTATAGGTTTTATCAAGAATAGTTCTTTCAAATCCTGTACCGTCATAAAATGCAATTTCTTCAGCATTTGTAATAAGTTTGGTATGAGCATTTCTATAATCACCTTCAAGTCTTGCTTCAGCAGCAGCTAATCGACCAAATGGCGGAGCAACGCTTTTAAGTAACCAAGCAGTTAGAGCATAGTTTGAAAATATACCAATCAATGCTAATGGACCAAGATTACGTTGTAATTGATAAGAAAAAATTATAAAATCTGCAAATGGTTTACCTAGATTAGAATAAAGAGAAGCAGCAGAATCACAAAATCTAGTAATATCTGATGTTATATATTGGTCTGCTCCTTCAATACCACCATCAATGTTTGTTACTTTATAATACCCCAATTCTTTAGATAAATAGATATCGTGAACATAGCGAATTAATTTAGTTCTAAAAGCAATTGATATTTTGGCTTGCAAAAATTTAATCATTGCATTTGTATAAGAAGCAGGTATAGCAAGTAAGAACCAAAGACCTAAACCACGAACAAATTCTTTACCATTAGCAGCAATCAAATCTCGAACAATCTGTCCATCAAGTTTAGCAACTAAAAGAGAAAGATAAGTTCTAGATGCTAAGAATAATGCATGAATAAAGAGTAAAGCAGAAGTTTTGGAATTAAATCTTGGAACAATAATTGACCAAATAGCAGAAAATTCTTTTAAAAATAATGAATTAACACCAGCCTTCTTTTCAACATTACCAGAAATGGATTTTTTAGATGTTGTTTGTAAGAATAATCTTCTATGTGCTTCAAAAGTAACCTTTTTAGTTGGTTTAATAACAACTTTAGCAGTTAATTCAGTACTAACTTCACCATTATCATTAGAAGATAACTTTGACTTCTTTGCAGTGGGAACATAAATCTCTCGGGACCAACCATCACTTAATAAAATAGAAGATGTTTGTCTATGAAGTTCTTTCCGTTCTTTTGCATCTCTTTGTAACCGTCTTTTATATTCAGTAAGGCCATACGAAAGAGATCCAGTGGTGAGAATAAGAAGGAGAAAGATGATTGATTTATAACGAGTTGGTGATTTCTTATAATAAGATTTTATGAGTTTCAAAGACATAACAGGGTGTTGTAGTAATAAAATCAAAAGAGAGTAACTCTTTCGAAGTTTAGAAAAGGCTGCCATGACGAATGAGGTGTATGTAAGTGATTACGAATCAAGATTGGATAAAACCACAGCTATACAATCCACGAATTCAAAAATTATTCAAAATTTAAAACAAACTTTCATTCACTTCCTCGACATCAATTAACAGATTACTATTATAAATTCCTCTTTCTCTTTCTCGATCTTGATATTATCCTCTATTATAACCTCTATTAATCCGATTCTTTGTTTAAGTTAGAAACTACTCACTTTTACTTTCACCTTCACTCCTCGCTCTACTCTCAGCTATCCTCAATTTCAACTCACCTTAACTTAATACCAACCTTCTAACAATCTTCAATGGTGTACACTATTTATTACTCGCAAATAAATTCTTTCCCTGAATATTCGGTGTGGGGTTTTGCTATGCATATTTACTGGGGAAGTTGCAGCAAGAGATTTTATATTACCGAGGTTTCTCCTAACCCACTTAATTTTAAATCTGGGGAATTAGATTATTGCATGTGAAAACTCCTGCTGCTGCCTCCGGCGGCCGGCTCCGCCGGACTGGTTGCTCCTCGCTACGCGAGGATTTTTTAGAAATAGTTGAGGAAATAGACGAATATTTTCTATTAAACAAAATAAAAACTAAGGCTCTAACTGACGTCGGTTCGTAGCTCTAACGGTTCGCTGATTGTATATACCTTAGTTATTCAATCATCGATCGCATTTGTCCCCATTCAACTTTAGTAATATTGAAGAATTTCAATATATATTAAGACTGTATATTTATAGATATATATTAAATATATAACCTTATAATCTAGCTACAAGAACATCTACATCATGATAGTCCTTAGAGAATATCCTTTTTCAATTAATATCATTGCCCTCCTGACGGAAGTATCACTTCTGGAATATCTTTAGCTCGGCAAAGACTATACGAATCGTAATTCATTTTAAACCAGTTTTAAGTTCAAGCCTTCTTAACGTTCAGAGCCATACCTTAAATCAATATGTTCTAATTGTGGAAACTTGCCAGCGCTAAAAGCTCTTACCTTTTGCCAACCTTAATCTTATTACGGCTTGCGAATCATGGGTAATAGAAATAAAGAGAATTACATAGGAGTTTGGAATTTAGAGTGGTTAGATGAGTATATGGAGGTAGTATGAAGACGAATATTAAACAAAACCAATATAGAAATTTCCCTTCATATATTCTGCTCTGAACTATAATACTGTAATAGTATATATAGTAACGTTTAATTGACTATAATGAGAACATTTGGGAATGCGGTTTGAGATCGAGGTAGTAATATTGTCCTATTTTGCTAGCAACATTAACACTCTATCTACAAGAAAACTTAGAGGAAACATTGAACAGTACAATGATATCCGCCAGCTAGCTGTACATATATATAGTCCATATCTCTCGCTCTCAGGAAAGATTGACAAGGAGGTTTATATTTAACTATAAGTATATATTATATATATTCTATCACTAGGGCACACTACTCGTACCGATTCACGCACATCTTTAATAGTAGTCAACGAAATAAAAGATGGAACTCGCCATGAGCAATTTGCCAGAGAAAACTCGCTATATCTTACAGCATTAAATTCAGTACAAAACATCTTCCTTACACTTAATCAACTCAATTAACTTCTATTGTTCTATATACTCTTGCAGTTTGAAATAAAACTCTAGCTGCTGCTCCCAATCCCATTAAACATTTTGATAACTTTCTCTGTTCAACTGGTCCTTCTGTCTTTTCTCTTTCTCCTTCACTAGGTTGAAATGGCTTATGAGTTTCACCAGTTAATTCTCTAAACTGATCAGCTCTTTTTTGGTCGATTTGATATATTGCAAACGTTTGAAAATAGAGTCCATCTTGATCATCTCTCATGTATTTATAAACATATTTTATTGTATGGTATAATTCACCACGTATTTGGTCAATTACATTCTGAGGCGCTTTTTTATCAAAAAACAATAAGAAATCTGCTAATCCTTCTGCTAATAACTGATAAAAGAAAGTTGCATCACGATAATAACGAGCATCCATATTGGGTGTATCTCTATCAAATATAGCAGTATTATGATCAGTTGTAGCAAGTGCTAGTCTTTCCGCATACTGATAATACTTTTCTTCTCTAGTTACCGAATAAATAAGTGCACATAATGTAATAGGAGTTCCTTGATTATAAGTCCATTTCGTATCATTACGTTTAAAGTGATCACCATCTGGTTCTAATCCATCACAAATTAATCCATCATCAGACTGGACTCTTGTAAATACCCAATCAGCACACATTTTGGCAAATTCAATATATATCTGATTGTTGGAAACAAATCGTGCTAATCTCATACAAGCTATTCCTACTTCTGCAGTTGTACAAGTATTTGAACCGTCCTTATGAATATGCCATTTTACTCCACCATATTTCCCCCTTTCAGCTCCGGTCATTAAAAAAGTGACATTTTCAACTGCTTTATCTAGATAAAAACGATCACGAGTGACCTCATAAGCAGATAAGAAACAAGAAGCAACTTGTGCATTATCATCATAGTATAAATCTTCATTAACACTAAATTCAAAAGAAGCACAATAAGCACGATACTTTTGAGAATAGTAAGCATCAAAACATTTAAAAGCAGGTCTTAGCATTGGACCGATTTCATTAGGAAAAATTCTTGCTCCATCAACAATTGATTGAACAGTTACAGCAATTGGCCAAAGAGTATATCTACCTTCTGCACCATATGCACCGCCGGATTTATCATGGCAGATAAAATTCTGCTGTTGATTATCATAATATCTTAACCATAATTGACGTACAACATTATAAGCTTCAAGATTAAGGTCGACGGTCATTGTAAACTGAGTTTGTACTTAGTAGAAGAATGGTTGAAGTGCAATTGTAAAATTACGAGAGTCGATGAAGTGGATAAGAATACAAAGCGTGGGGTAGTGACGTCATGAACAAGGCGGGCATAAGTTGCGGCTTCTGAGGGCATTAAACAGCAACGATGGAGTTCATGCGAAATTCAGCCAGAATCAACATTTTGTAGAAGTTATGTTAGAAATAGTTGGAATAAGTTATATTTAATAGAAGATGGAGGAGGAGAGAGTGGGCAATTGTTAACTTTGAGATAGTAAAGATTTATACTTTTACATGTAATGTTGATTAAGATAAAATTAGTAAGTTAATGTCGATTTAAGTTAAAGTCATCCATTTTAGACTACTTAAATCATCAAAATAGGATGTGGGTCGGTCCTAAATATTTCACCTTTTCTTATGTTATCTTACCTTATCTTATCTTATCGTAAGATAGTGTTTAGGGTTGATCAACCCGCCGATTTTAGCTTCCAATTTAACTATTGTTTATTTACTTGATTGAGAAATGATCGGATAGTCAAAACAGCACTATATTAAGCTAATTTTAGTGAAATCTTGGCAACCTTCTTATCTTTCAGACTATTATATAGTATAATAAGTAAATAAATTAACTAAAAAATTCCTCCTCTTACCATTAATTTTACAAGAGTATATGAACCTAGGCGATGTATATGGTTCAAAGTTTACGCGTGATCGTAAAGCAGATTAAGAGTGTGTAGGTTATAACTTAATATACTCGGCGTTATAGTTGACGAATATTCCTTCTGATAAAACTAGTTATTATAAATAATACTATAGAACAGTCAAAGATTACTAGTAAATATATAATTACCTGATATATTTGCAGCTACTTATAAATATAACTCACGCAGATAAAACTCCTGTAAATATTCCTATTTATACAACCCCTTTACCGATTTACTAAATGTTTCACATCGCGTTTTAGCTTCACCATGGATCCACTCAATTCCCACCAATTGAAGTTTTATTTTCAAATTGGGGACTCTGCTGATGATCGTGTTATCTTCATGCATGAAACAAACTACCCCTTAAATCAATATAGGAAGAAATATGCTTGGCATTCGGATAGTGTCTTACGTTAATTATCTACATATTTAAACTATCTATTTCTATCTAGTGTTTATATTTTTATGTTTTATATATAATACATCGTACCTCCCATCTCTATCTTCAACCTTTCACCACCCAACTTCCTCCTCTCTCACCTCCCTCCCATTTTGAAACTTATTCAATTAAGTCCTATTGCATGTTCCTATAATAAATAATATTTTATTACTTAGATATCTGCAATAGAAAACGCCTAACAATATTCTTTAAAATATATAAATAAACTTTTAATGAAGTAGTTTTTATTTTCAAATCTCATTTTCACCAATCATGTCATATTTCCCTGAATCTGCTACTACTGCCGGTTGGTGGGCACAAGTAGCTTCATTCTCTGGACAACTATATCTTTCTGCTAATAGAGAACTTCGTCTTCCTCGTGTTCATGAACATACTTTTACTGATAAATTATTATGGTGGCTTTCTAGGCCAACTATGCCCGTTCTTGGGCTTGCATGGCTATTTGTAATGGCAACAGTATGGTATTTAGAAATTCATTTATTTTATAGATTTCTTATTTTCACAATTGGTGGTTTATTTGTTATTGCTTGCTGGAAAGGACTTCATGTCAGACCACAATATGTAACTGATGATCATGAACAACGTAAAAGTGTTTATCAACCGATGAGAAGATTTTTCTCAAAAATAGCTGCTCTTGGTTTAATTCCAGTTTTCGTTACCACTTTTAATGAAAAATTACCAGTTCAAGTGCAAATGGCACTTCCATATCTTATCCATGGTTTACTTTGGAATGTACATGCTTATGCTGAATATTTAGAAAGGAATACTAAGAACAAACAAGAATTGGCATTTTTAGAATTTATTGATGATGCAACTGGAATTCCAGAGGAAGAAGCAGCTGCTGCTAAGAAGAAAGCAGAAGAAGCGGCAGCTAAGGCTAAAGAAGCAGCAGGAGCAGCAACAGAAGCAGCTGCTGCTCTTACCCCCGCTCCTGGTACATCAGCTACTCCTGCTGTTCCTGCTGCTGCTCCAAGCGTAGATGGTTCCGCTGAGACTACCACTCCTCTCATTCCTGTTCCTTCTGTTCCTGAAAATGTATCCATAGCATCTAATCAACCTCAATCCACTATTTCTACACCTGTTACTACTACTCCTGGTACACCTGTTTCTGTTACTTATGTTGCTGTTCCTACTACTGCGCCTGGTTATGCACCTGGTTATGTACTTGCTGCTGCCCCTGCCACTGCTAGTATTCCAAGTTACACTCCTGTTGCACCAAGTAATGCTCCAGTTAATGCTCCAGTTACTACTACAACTGCTCCTGAAGGTTATTTTCCTGTTTACTCCTCAGCTACGCCAGTACCTACGCCATCACCTACTCCTGCACTTGCACAAGTTCCAACACCAGTTCAACAAATTCCAGTTCAACAGGTTCCAGTTCAACAGGTCCCAGTTCAACAAGCTCCAGTTCAACAAGCTCCAGCTCAACAGGTTCCAGTTCAACAAGTTTTGGTACAAGTTCCAATTCAAACACCTGTTCAACAAATCCCAGTACAAGCTCCTCCACAATCCCCAGCTCTTCCTGTTCCCGTCGCAGTAGTAGCTCCTGTTCCTTCTACAGCACCCGCTGCCGATGTACCTTCCACTGAAGAACGCACTGGTGATTTAGCTGCCGTTGAAGAAATTCTTGAAGCAGTTACTGGCAGAGATATTCCTTCTCCTGATGAACTTGCAGAAATTATCGGGGTAGATCCGACTAAAGCTTGATTTAAGAATTATGTATTAGTTTATATATATATGAATTTATGATTATGACTTAAACATTAACCTATTATTTCACTAATATAGCGCTATAATTTATTTGTATATATAACCTTTGCTTTCCTCTACTCAGAACTTCCTTTAGTTTTAAGTTTGGGTTTATTCCTTTTCGATATACGATGGGGTTTATGCGGCAATAATTTTGTGAAACTTGATCCAAATTTTTGTCGAGAATCATCATTATATCCTACCATTCTATCGGATTGAGAATCAAAATCTATACTAGGTGATTTCATAAACTCTTGCAATTTTTTCATTCTAGCTTTATGATTCCTAATTGCTGATACAGCAGTAGATTTCTTTATCATATCCAATACCACCATATCATTTTCTCCTTGGTAAGTCATATCAAATTCATTTTTACAATATTCAAGTAGTTCCAACGCTAAATCAGCACCGTTGTAGTATCCTTTCAATGCTAAAAATGGTGGTTGAACAGTCCTTTGTTCAATTGCTTGTATTAATCTAAAACAAATGATTTCAAGTAAACTTACCCTCATACACCTAAACTCTGAATATGATTTTTCATAAAAATTACAACCAGCAAGAGTTCTAGAGATGATCAATTTATATATAATATCAATAGAAAGTGGTGCAGTTGCCATCATCGACTGTAAGGTTTCAAAAGCTGTTCGTGCATCCCGGCAGTTTGGAGTTTGTGCTACATCAATCAATAAAAACCATGCTCTACTCCACAATTTATCTACCAAATAAGGATCAGCTAATTGATAAGGACAAATATTAGAAACAATCAAACATGCTTCACGGAAAGCTAATCGACAACTTTGAGATGAAGAAGCTCCTTTCATTAAAAATGGTGCTAAAAACCCAATCACCCATCCATATTTTGTTACTGATGCAATAACTGCGTTTAAATGGCCAATAAAATCTCTAAATGCAAAATTAAATTCAACTAAGCCAACTTCATCATCTCTATAGATGAAGTGAAATACATAATTAAGTTTTATCTGAAGTAGTTCAAAATATTTTTTCAATTCTCTACTATTCAATTTCATGACATAACCACTTTGGTTAGGCTTTGCTTTGATAGAAAATTTCTCCATTTCATCTTGTAATTTAAGACAAGAATATGGATCGAGTATGATGCTATTGGGGATGGCGTTTGGAATGTTTCTTCTTGTTTCAATATTGATATTTGCAACTTGGCAAGTTGATTTCATAACAATATTTTGATAATTAAAAGGTTTACCATTGGTTCTTTTATTAGAAAGATCAGTAAAGTATTGTTCAAACTGATTCAGTTTCTGGTCTTGTTGATCTGAATTTTGAATTACCGCTCCATCAGTATTGATTTGGATTTCCGTCCACTGAGAAGGAGCTTGCTTGTGAATTGTTAATTTCTTGAGAAGATCATCAATTTGATCTTCAGAGGTTTGCACATTTGATTCTCTTTCTACTGTTTGAAGGAGAGCTGAAGGTGGATGAGTTGACTGAGGCTGGGATGATATCTTAGATTTAACAATTATCTTTTCTTCTTCTGCTTCATTTTCTTCATCATCCTTTGGTATTTCTTCAATTCTATTCAATTCTCTAGATTTTTGAGCTGATTCAGCAGCTCGAGTTAAATGAACAAGTTGTGATATTTCAGAATTATCATCTGTACTTTCAATTTCTTCAATTTCTTCAATTACTTCTGTTAGCTGTTTGTCAAATCTGCTTGGAAATTTATTATTGAATGCCGGAGATGGCATACTATTACTTATAACATCCAATCTACTAGATTTTATTTGTATTGGATCAACTAAATAATTCTCTCCTTGTTGAATTTTGGATTTTTTTGATAGAAAATTTCGTTTAAACCGTTGATATGGATTTAAAAGTGCTTTTTTTGAAGAAGAGGTTGAAAGATTATGAAAGTTGTTTTGAACAATTGATTTCGGAGAGGTTAACTCATTTGATTCTTGGGGAATATTTTGAACACGGGATTTACGAAGTTTAATACCCCAAGTAAAGTGGTTTTTTCGCTTCAAAGAGCTCATTTTGGAGTAGAACTAGTAGTTATTTCGAAACAATTTCAATCTTACCTATATAGCTTAAAATTTATATATTAATATCGTGTAGTAAAATATACTTCTTCTCGCATAATTTACATACATACTTTATCTAGCGAATAAATTCTATAAACAAGGACTTTCATGTTAATTATGGAAGATATACATATAAATAAATATAGAAGAATAACCTTACAAGAGAGTAATACGTTATTTTCTGCTTCATGTTGCTTATTTCATTTCGACATCATTTTCTTGTGAAGAATCACTGGTAACCCAGAGCACATTGTTACATCTAGAGAAGTTAGTGAAGAGTTAAATATGTAGACCGAAGTCATCGCTCACCTTATTAATATTTCTCCTAATAATCCTTTGTTTTCCCCATCGATATATTCAGAAGCATTATCTAATTGTAAGTTCATATAAGAATCAACAGAGAGTAGTTTTCCTCGGTACTCAGTTTCAGCCCATTTTAACCTGACTATGACTGAAGAACCAGTGAGTTCCTGTAAGAAGGGTTTTGGGTTAATAGGAACGAACTAATATAGTTAGTGAATTGCTGAGGGAAAAGCAGAGCAGAATTTCCATTTTTATCGTCATTTAAATTGATATAAATACTTACAGACGCCATTGTTATATATTTTGTTCCGATTGACGGTGATTTTCTGTTCAAACTTCAAGCTAATCCTCAGCTCTGATGTTCATTAACTGTTTTGGCAATTTCAAGTAGGGTAACTAATAGATAAGATAGTGGTAAGGATTGATTCACCCCCGACGACGTTTGCCTCCGGCGGCCGGGCTCTGCCCGGACCCGTTGTCGCCGCTCTGCGGCGAAAAAAAGAACTAGCTTCCCATCGTTTCCTATATCTCTGAGCGTGGTGAAGTGACGACGGGCCCGTGGTGAGCCTACCGGCCGCCGGAGATAAAAGCGATGATGATTTTTGCCCTAACCCTTCTATACCAGTGGTGGTTTATATCACGCCAATTTTTCATAAAATCAATAATAAAATTATTAATGAACTATATAATACAATTTATTGTAAAATTCTAAATCTAGGGGCAGATTTATTATCTATAATTGGAACACCTTTATGTAGTTATATGCCTCTCTTTGATTTTAAGCCCCTAACCTCCTTTCATACCATCAATCAGTGATCTTGCCTCATCAATCTTACTTAGTCCACTGGAATCAGTATTATCGTCAACAGAAGATTCTGAAAGTTTTTAATATTTTTATTTCTTTGAAAAAAAATTGCTAGTCCTCTTCGTTACCGGAAGATCAGGGCTCTTAGCATTCTAACGAGATGAATCAAGACAGTAAGTTATGCAAGATAAGATAACGAAAGATCTGCACAGTAATTACTGGGTATGTTACGGGGAGTACGAGATTATGAGCTCGATTATATCGATTATTACAATAAGTTTACTAGAGAATTCTACTTACTGAGAAAGTCAGCTTGATCTAAGTTGATTCTATATCAAAAGCTATTCTATATATAAGTTTAGTTTCAATACTATTAATGCAATATTCGATTATTCCTATAGCTAAGTAACACGCGTATCTTCACGATAAAATTTAATACTTTAGGCTTCACCTTGAATTTCTAAATTCTCACCTATTTAAACTACCTAAATATTTACTTACATTCATTTCTTTATATTATTAATAGCCTATTCATACTGCTTACCTTTAACCTTGGTATCTTCCTCATACCACCTTCCTAATCGTCAGTTAGTACACATCCGCCATCGCGGCTATCTAAAGATAACATCATGTCTTCTTCAAGACCTAACTAAAGTTCGATCAAATCAATCTACAATCCAATCATACCACTCATTCCCAATGGATAGTTTTGCTAATTTAAAATGGTCATCAAATTCAAATTCCAATACTTCGTCAAGGAATAGTAGTAAACCAGGTACCCCAGTGCAAAGTGGTTATGATTCATTTTCTAATTTAACTACTATTGGGAAGAAGGGGAAGAAGCTTGAATCGTTGTCATTAGCAGAAAGACAGAATATGATAAAAGGAGGTAATGGCTTGAATATTAATTCAGTATCTGGTGGTGATACATGGTCAGGGCTTGATTTATTAGGTGGTACTGCTGGTGCTAGTGTGATTGTTAATTCAAATACAAACGAAACGAAAATTACAAGCAATTCACTTTTAGATGGATTAGATGTACCAGTTAAGGGAGATAATAGTAATAATGGTAATGTTAGTTCTAGTAGTAGTACTAGTGCCAATGATGATAATAATGGCCGGGCTGAAGCCTCGACAACTGCTTCTGATAATATTGACGATTTATTTGCTGTTTTCAATAAACCAAAAGTCAACCTGGAAGAAGAATCTCCTCAGATTAAATCTCAATCTCCATCTTTACCCCAACAACATGAACCTCAACCTCATAGACCAATTAGATTAGAAGATAATTATGATGATGTTAATAATGATAGAACTGATAATGTTGAGTATAATAACAATCAAAACAACCCTAACGATTACAATGATTATAATGATGATTACAACGATTATGACGATTATTCAGCAGATAGTAAAGTATTCAAGAATAAATCTTCATCTAATAATGATAAATCCGATAATCATATTCCTCGCCGTGTCCCTCATCATATTCCAACACCAGATCCAAGAGATCATGCAATTGCTGAATTAATGGATATGGGATTTACTGATGAACAAGCAATATATGCATTATCTAATACATCTACTGGGTTAGATGTTAGGCAAGCAGTTGATTTCTTGATGAGTGAAGCTCATGAAAGAGCAACAGGAGAAAAGCCTCAACATAAACAAAGACGTAATCAAAGACAAGATATTCCTATCGATGATATTGGAAAATTAGCAACTGAATTTTCAACTCAATTTATATCAAAAGCAGGTAGTTTATGGAGTATTGGAAAGAAGAATATTGCAAAAGCTATAGAACAATATAATGCACCAGTTGATGATTCAACACCAGCTTGGATGAGAGATGCTCCAAAATATGGTGGTGATACAATCCCATCTATTCATCTTGAAAGTGATAGTGATATTAGTATTAAAGGTAGGAGGAGTAGAAGGGAATTTACTGATAGTGATATGGATACACCGCCACCAGGTGATGATAGGATACTGCCAGAAGTTGCTAAACCAGGTAGAAGTGTAAGAGGTGATACTCCCGGAATGACTTCACAAACTGATGAAGCATTAATGTTAGAATCAGGTAGTAGAGATAGAATTAGACGTGGTACTCCCCGTGGTACTCCACATGCTACTCCACATGGCACTCCACGTGATACACCACCATCATCTCTTCGTAAAGAATATGGACAACCAGTGCAGCCTCAAACTTCAAAACAACAACCACAACCACAACCACAGCCAACTCTATCCAGAGCCCAGCTATTAAGAGAAAGACAAAAGGAACTCAAAGAAGATGATACCATGTATGTGTCATCTTCTAGAAGAAGACAAAGTCCAAAAATTAGTACTCCTAATATTTCACAATCTTCTTCACGAACTTCCACTCCGAACCCCAACCCACCTAGTAGAATTATAACTCCAAAACCAACCTCTAAGCCAATTCCTAAACGACAACTCATTACAATAACTTCTACAGCTCTTACTATGGCTACTTCTTCTAGGGAACAGGGTACTGATGCATTCAAAAGAGGTGATTTTGATGAAGCTATTTCCCATTATTCAAAAGCTTTAGAGTCAATTCCTCCTAATCATCTTTTACAAACGATTATTCTCACCAATCGTTCCACCTGTTATATAAAATGCGGTGATGCTAAATCTGCTTTAGCTGATGCAGAAAAATCAATCACCATAATTGGCCCTGGTTTAGGAGCTGGAGAAGAAGTAGAACCAAATAAACCATTAAAAGATATTTGGTCAAAAGCAGTAGCAAGAAGAGCAGAAGCATTTGAATATCTTGAAAAGTTTCAAGATGCTTTAGAATCATGGTCATTGCTAATAACCAATGGATATTCATCAAAACAATCAATGGATGGTAAAAGAAGATGTCAAGATGCATTAAGACCAAAATCAGCAACTACTCCAAAAGTTACTACAAAGCAGACACCTAGTTCTACTCCTAGACAAAGTACACCTACCATCCTATCGGCCACTGGTAAAGCAGCAGTTCAAAAAATTAAAGATTCGTATGAATCTGGAGAAAAGTTTGAATCTGAAAAATTCGCTCTTCATGACGGTGTAAATACAAAAATTGAAAATTGGCGTCATGGGAAAGAAGAAAATTTACGTGCCTTATTAGCATCGCTTGACAATATTCTATGGGCCGAAAGTGGATGGAAAAAGGTATCTCTTGCTGATTTGGTTATTCCAAAGAAAGTGAAGATTATATATATGAAAGCTGCCGCGAAAACACATCCAGATAAGATTTCTAAAGATGCAACTACAGAACAAAAAATGATAGCAGAAGCGGTTTTCATAACTCTTAACAAAGCATGGGATCAATTTAAATCGGCCAATGGAATGAGTTGAAGTTTAAAACTATATAATTTATATCATTAGCATTATCTGTTTTTGTTTTTGCTCTTGGCCGGGCTCTGCCTGGATCTGGCTTTTCGCTATGCTAACTAGATGTCTCTTAGGATATTCTTTATATCTACTAACGAATCTACAGCATTGCTTAATCTTATTATATATTAGTAACTATTCTAATAAAAATTATATATATACATAGATATTAGAATTCAATTAACTCATAAATTACAGTGTATCGGACAAGCTCTACACTAAAACGGCTTATTCATTCTTTTATCTCCTTTCTACATACATTCCCGTGAAGCGGGTAATAACGAGTCTGCCGCCACACGCAGGAAAGGTTTAATGCTTTCCTATTCTCCTTTAACTTTGGTCATTGAAATATATTCTTCATAAAACTTAGTAATACTTCGCTAACTTCTGTGGTATATGATATCAACTAAAATCTCTATGGTTTTAAAGTACCATATCCTATAGTAGCTGCTACCACTCTATCGGCTTTATACCCAACTGCATACCCGCCGCATTAGATGAAATCGCGCCTCACATTCGGCTACATTTCAGATCCATGATCGCTTCATGGACTTCTAGCGGTTTTCGTATCAATCAAGATGTCGAAGGACGGTGGTGAATTAGAAATTGATCTTAATGATGACGATCTTGGGTTAACTAATGAAGCATTGCTGAATGAAGGTGACGGTCAAGGTGGTGACCAAATGGATGTTGAAATGGAATTGGAGGGGGATAATTCATTGGGCACTGGTGAATCATCAATCGGGTCCGGGTCGGCTGGTACTTCTGTAATCATTGGAAGTAGTGCTACTACTACTACTTCTAATACAGAATCTAAGGAAGACGTAAAAATTCCTCGTCCTAAAGCTGTTCATCTTATTGGCGTCAATGATTTATCATCTGACGAGGTTGAAAAATACGTTGGATATTACTACCCACGTATTAAATATAGAGTGCAATGGGTGGATGATCAAAGTTGTAAGTTCGAGATACTTTTTTTTTTGCCTCCGGCGACTGGGCTTAGTCAAGACCCGCAGCTTGCTTCGTTTGTGGATTCTAACATAATTTAGTAAATATGGTGTTTGATACCGAAGAACAGGCCAATGATTGTCTTGATGCTTTGACCTCAGAAGCAGCCTACTATGACGAATCAACTATTACAAGAACTGAAGAAAGACCTGCTAAGTCTTATCCTTTCAAAGATGGTGTAATACTTGCTATCCGTCAGGCATTTGAATCAGATAGAAAAGTCAAGGGGGCCCGTGCTCGCAGTAGATATTATTTATTCCATGGAGAACCAACAAGAGAAGAAGATGAACTCCGTTTTAGCTTAAATGATGATCCCGAAAGTGAAGAACGAATTGCTGCTAAACAGAATCGTTATAAAATTATCAGTGATAATTCTAAAGGAGCAGATTTATTTCCAAGCAAAATACCCACAAATCCGCTACAGCCAGGATCAAATAGCTTAGTGAGAGAGCGCAGATTGCGTGAACAAGGAGAATTATTTCCCGATAAAGTGATTTCTAATAAATTTAGAGCAGGGCTCTCAGCTGCTGGTTTACTTGAAACACCTAATGAAGAAAAATCTGAATTAAAACATGTTTATAGAGAAAGAGATTTATTCGATATCATGCCAGGAGGAAAAGAATTAATACAAAAAAACCCTTCATTAAGACGTAATGAAAAAGGAAAAGGTCGTGATCGCACCAGATCCAGATCTCCAATATCTGATAGCAATAGGAGTAGAGATTTTGCTGATAGATTAGATACTCCATGGATTAAGGGGGATTTGCTTGAAAAACAGCAAAAAGAAGATGACAACAATTCAAGAAGAAGGGGCCGTAAAAATCGTCGTAGAGCTGCTGATTTATTTTGATATGTATTTTGTTTAATGAGTGATGTAATTCCTTCTGTGATTTCTTTTTAGCTAGAGGCCAGGCTCTGTCCGGACCAGTTACTCTGCGCTATACTGCGCTATACCCAGAGAAATGAGACGAAACATGATCTTGTGAGTGCAGGTAGGAACAACCGCTCTGGGAGCATGTATACGCTATGTGTGCCTAAATGCTGCTCTGCAGGCTCGTTGTACGTTTGTAATTTCTAAGAGAAGTGTCAGTATATCGATGAGTTATTATATTATTAGATAGTACTTATGTAACTTGAGTACAAGGAGATGACGGCAAGCTGGAAAGCGGTCATTTAGTTTAGGAGGTAAAAGGCTAATAATTTATAAATATTGAAGTTACAAGATTGTATTGAGTTATCTGTTAGAGCAATCATTAGTTAGATATATAAGTTTTTAACTTAATTTCTTTCGTAGCGACATTGTTATGCTATAGCACCGTTGCTTTAGTCCACTGTCCATCTCTAGATCCTTTACTATAGCGCACGAGGTATGTTGTCTCTTGAAATTTGTAATTATTTTCTAGAAAGTTGATATAATAATTATGCTCAATAAACTGATACAAATATCCATCCGTTTAACCATTCGTATAGCTTCTATTTCCATCTATTTCCATCTCTATTTACCGTATATTATTCATACACTATTCCTTGATCCTTATGTGACTATGTTTATCTTTTCCATTTATAGCGTGTTATCTGCATAGAAGATGGCCGATCGGCAGCTGTCAATGTTATGGCACAAGCTGGCCATAATCAACGGCAATTTTTATTTAAATACACTATGACTCGGCTCGATCCTTTTCACTTCCTTCTTCTTTTTCTTCTTCATCAAAAATTCATTAAAAATGAGGCATTTTCTGGATTGTTATTACGAAGAGCCTTCATTTGGATTACCACCAGCTCCCCAGAAATTAGAAGCACATGAATATCTTGATTTTATTGATTATTTGAACACCGACTCAGACTCCCTCTCTGGTAGTTTAGTTAGTTGTTATGATTCATATTATGGTGATAATCAATCAGTTGACTTATTGACTTGTTTAAACACGTTCCTTGGTAATACTGATTATTCAAAGATTGATTTAAACAACCTTCTTCACTTTCAAACAGATTGTTGTTACAACAAACAAACTGGTACTTTAGTAAAAGGTATGTTAAGATCCCAGTTCGCAGTTGAAATTCTCCATTCAATTACTAACCCTCCTATAGATTCTACTAAATCAATTGTCGAGCTTGAAACTCTTGATGGTTTTAGTATCAAATCTCCAGCTATTGTAAGTTCCACTCCTACCACGACTTCTTCATTAAAGTCAATTCTAATGGATCCCACTTCCACTCCTACGACTTCTTCATTAAAGTCAATTCTAATGGTTCTCATTTCACTCCCTACCACGACTTCTTCATTAAAGTCAATTCTAATGGATCCCACTTCACTCCCTACCACGACTTCTTCATTAAAGTCAATTCTAATGGCTCTCACTTCCATTCCTACCACTTTTTCATTAAAGTCAATTCTAATGGATCCCACTTCCACTCCTACGACTTCTTCATTAAAGTCAATTCTAATGGCTCTCACTTCCACTCCTACGACTTCTTCATTAAAGTCAATTCTAATGGCTCTCACTTCCACTCCTACGACTTCCTCATTAAAGCCAATTCTAATGGCTCTCACTTCCACTCCTACGACTTCTTCATTAAAGTCAATTCTAATGGTTTCTCCTTCACCACCAGTAGATAACACGAATACAACCATTCTAAAGCCAATTACATTTACACCTACTACTTCTCCTCCAAAGAGGAAATCTTCATTAAAACCAATTTTAGAAGTATTGTCTCTTTTAAAGCGGTGGACTCTAAATGGAAGTATCAATGGACTGTTATATCAACTGGTACATCATGATTACAAGATTGTGAGAAATTGCTTTGGATTCATTACATGATTTCTATTAATTTGCAATCAAAATCACTTATAGTTTTACTATTGGGATGCATTCATTCTTAAAGAAAGGGCCAAAGATACATACGAAGGTGCTAATCATGCTATTCATTGATTAAGCTAATTTATCATTTCATTAATCTGGACGTCTATCCCCAATCCCATTTTTCATTCAAGAACTTACTGACGACTATACCTAAGTTCTATAACCAGCTCAATGTCCTTTCTATGTATTATTTAAATAAACTTTTATATTTTTATCTTAACTATCCTTTATGTATGCCTCCGGCGGCCGGGCTCTGCCCGGACCCGTTGTTCCTCGCTACGCTCGGAATTGTAAGCTCCCTGCGGATCAATGTCCGGCGGGAAATCGATCTCTTTTCACCGATACAAAGCGAGTAAAGTAAGCGCTATATTTACTAATAACACAATCATTATATATTATACAAAGCTAGAATTAGATTTAAAACATACCAAATCGATCTATGATATATATCGGATGATCATATACCTTTACCCATATCCGCAAATATATATATATGGAATCATATATATCTACAGATCGATATGCATATAATTTAAATTTATAATTAATATATATTAATTAATTAATTATAGTTGAAATTTAAACTATTATATATGTGTTAATTTGGGGCAAGCATATTAATTTGATATTTATTGGAATTGTATAGTTAGTGATTAAAAAAAGCTTATACTGCTAAGTAAGTATATCGGCATACCACGTACCATGATGTTCAAAAGATAAGATAGTAAGACGGGCATAATAATACTCTAAGTATTCTGCTAACGAGGATTATAATATTTGAAATCTATTTTAAATAATAAAGCTTCTAGAGCTTCTAGATACTATATAATATTTAAATAAAACTAAATAAAAGTAATCAGTGGATTGTTTTAATCCTTTTCATAATAAAAGTATTCCTGAGGATATTAAAACTACTGATATCAGTAACCTGCCTATATAACTATACCGGGGTGCTCCACTACTTGTGTGTATAGAGTTGTATAACCAGTTTATATATTCACAACTTGACGACTAAATTATTTAGCTATATCCAACGATTACTAAATGTTTAACGAAATAAACCTACTCACTCGAGCTCCATCTCAACACTGTTATACCTTTAGCGGTCTCGGTATTGACCACTTTAGCCGTTCATATCCTTAATATGGTAATCATGTCAATACATTGATATCCACCTTATTATTCATACCTATTATATACACCCCAGCCATGTCTGACTTTGCCAAT
Organism: Sugiyamaella americana; assembly: GCA_030583405.1. Lineage (NCBI taxonomy): Eukaryota > Fungi > Ascomycota > Dipodascomycetes > Dipodascales > Trichomonascaceae > Sugiyamaella > Sugiyamaella americana. The sequence goes on along the minus strand of JAJMID010000044.1, from coordinate 59,453 downwards.
GCCTTGTATAGAGTATCCAATACTCCTCTAGTTTATGAAGATAGCGATTTACTCGATGAAGCTCTATCAACAATGCCATTAGAGACACTCTACCTCAAAGCAGAAGAGAGAGAAGCCAATGATCCAACATGGGGATTACAAGATTATCTGGTTATAGAATTATTAAGATGGTTTAAAGAGGATTTTTTTACCTGGGTCAATTCGCCTAAATGCGAGAAGTGTGGAGTGAGTTTCACCACTAACTTGGCTTGAGATCAATTACCACCAGCAGAACTAACTACTTATAGGAAGAAACAGATGGAATCAATAGAGTCAAACCATCCCAACAAGAGGCAACAGAAGGAGCAGGAATTACTGAATTATATAAATGTCGTAAATGTCTATCAATTACAAGATTCCCACGGTATGGAAAACCAAGAGCATTATTGAAATATCGTCAAGGAAGATGTGGAGAATGGGCAGATGTAAGTTACCCTCTATTAATCCTCATAACCCCGTCACTAACCGTAAGTGTTTTACACTTCTTTGTAGAGCATTAGGATCAAAAGTTCGATATATTTGGAATAGTGAGGATCATGTATGGACCGAAGTTTATTCCGAAACTCAAGAAAGGTGGATCCACGTACGTTTGCCTCCGGCGGCCGGGCTCTGCTCGGACCCGTTGTTCCTCGCTACGCGAGGAAGGTGTATATGTGCTAACAAAGTAATATTATAGGCTGATTCATGTGAAAATGCATGGGATAAACCATTGCTTTATGGTGAAGGATGGGGAAAGAAAATGGCTTATGTTATTGCCTTTTCAGGTGAGTTAATAAGCATGCTGCCTGCAGCGGCCAGGCTCAGCCTGAACCCATTGTCGCACTCCCCACCACCCCCTCCAAATTCCTCGCTTGCGAGGAACTACGGGTCCGGGCAGAGCCCGGCCGCCGGAGGCTGTGTAACTAACAGGGACTATAGTTGATGGCGCTGTTGATGTCACTAGGAGATATGTTAGGGATAAGAGTAAAGCATTGCCTCGAAATAAGATTTCTGACGAGGCTTTAAATGATGTATTATTTAGAATATCGAGTGCAAGAAGAGAGAAATTGAATGCTCAGGATATTATGGTGCTGGATGAACAGGATGCTATTGAACAGGCAGAATTAGCTTCTTATGAGGTTCAATTACCGCCTACTCCTTCTCAAACTGAAGAATTGGGACCTAGAGAAAGTGGTAAGGGTGAATGGACTCGCGCTAGAGGTGAAGATGGTTCAAGGTAGATCGTCAAAAGATAGGGGTTTGGTTTGTTTTCCATTTTAGATGATCAGCCTCTAAAAAAATGGACCCCATCTGTTATATATTAGCTATAAATCTATTTATTATTTTATATATAAACCCGTTTATAGAAGACATCTTTGCAAAGTAATAAACTTGATATAAAGCATACGATTAAGATTCTTATTATAAAGCTAACTACGTGAAGCAGCCAGCCCGCCCGTTCTATGCCTGTTGGTTCATCAGGAAGCAAGCCAGCCACCATTATCATCACGAAGCTTTAATTAACATATCGTACGTTAGGGGATATGAGCAGAAAGTAAATACTAAATATCAAAATAAAATTAGAGAATTAATATAGTTTTACAACTCACGTTATTAATACCTCTTTTCACTCATATATAGTATACCTACCAACTGGCATCACGTGCATACCCCCACACTTCAACGGACATTATCTTATCTAGAGTTACACTAACGTTATCACGCCGCATGGTCGGGTAATATAAGAGACAATAATATTGGGGGTAAATATAGCCTCGATGTTAATCCGTAGTTCGTAATTCGCAATTTCGTAATCCGCAATTCGTCTTACCATTTTTTTGAATTAATAATAGAGATTGACTAAATAACAATCCCCTACAATGAGTCGATTTAAAGCGACGTCAATAATAACCTGGATAATATTTATAAGTTGTGGAATATGTTCAGCAACATTACTTAAAGATGATTTTAACGAAATAGCACCTCCAATATTAATATCTAACTCTCTAAGGCCAACAGCCCCCAAAAAGCCAGTTGATGATGATCAATGTCCCCCATGGTTCGTATACCCCGAGAGCCTGCCTCCGGCGGCCGGGCGCTGCCCGGACCCGTTGTTCCTCGCTACGCTCGGAAATAACCACCACTCTTCGCGAAGCGAAGAACAACGGGTCCGGGCAGCGCCCGGCCGCCGGAGGCAATCCCAACCAACCGTAAACTAACAAGGTCTAGTTTCAATTGTATGTTACCTGCTTTTGGTTGTCAACAGTTTGCTAGTTGTAATCCGTTCACTGGCAGATGTGATTGTCCTGATGGTTTCGGTGGTGAAGATTGCTCTCAACCAGTTTGCGGTAGTTTGATGGATGGGTCTAATAGACCGGTTAGAAATGGTACTAGTTGTGATTGTACTGATGGTTGGAATGGTATTAATTGTAATATGTGTAATGATGATGATGCTTGTTCTGCTTTTATGCCCGATGGCGAAAGTGGTGTTTGTTATAAAGGGGGTTCTTTGGTTAAGAAGAATAATCAAATGTGTGATGTTACTAATAGGAAGATTTTGGATATTCTACAGGGAAAGATTCCTCAGGTTACCTTCTCTTGTAATAGTACTGCTCAGGAATGTGATTTTCAATTCTGGGTTGATCAAGTTGAAAGTTTTTATTGTGGTTTACAAAATTGTACTTTTGAGACTGAAGTATTAAGTAATACTAATATAACAAAGTATCAATGTCCAGAAATTAGTTGTAAATGTGTTCCAGATAGAATGCTATGTGGTGAAAAGGGTTCTATTGATATTTCTGATTTCTTAACTGAAACTATTAAAGGTCCTGGGTTTTTCGAATGTGATAGATTAACGAAAAAATGTAAATTTTCGGAGCCTTCTATGAATGATTTGATTAAATCTGTTTTTGGTGATCCTTATATTACTTTGGAGTGTAATTCTAGTGAATGTTTACATTATACTGAATTGCCGGGGTATAAAAGACCAGAGAAAACGGTTGACAGGAGGTTTGTTATTGCTGCGTTCATCTCGTCTTTAATATTAGTTTCTGTAGGTGGTTATTGGTTAAATTACTTTATAAGATTAAGTCAAACTAATAAATTGGGGTATTTACAAATCCCTGATGATAATGATGTTGCTAAATTGATGGCTAATCATCAAGCAACAAGTTTACAATTTGAAAATATATCATATAGTGATAGTAGTAATAGTAGTAATGGCAATAATAGTGGTATTGCCGGTGGTAAAATTCTGGATAATGTATTTGGTCAAGTAAAAGAAGGTCAAATTATGGCTATTATGGGTGGATCAGGCGCTGGTAAAACTACTTTATTAGATATTTTAGCAAATAAAACAAAACGTGGTAAGATATCTGGTAATATATATGTTAATGGTAGACAAGTTAAGAGTAAAAGTAAATATAGAAAGTTAATTGGGTTTGTTGATCAGGAAGATTGTTTGATTCCTACTTTAACTGTTTATGAAACTATTGTAACTAGTGCTTTATTAAGACTTCCCAAGTCAATGAGTGATGATGCTAAACGATTAAGAGCTTTAGAAACAATGAATGAATTAGGGATTTTAGCATTAAAGGATCAACTTATTGGAAATGAAACTAATAGAGGAATTAGTGGTGGTGAAAAGAGAAGAGTAGCAATAGCTTGTGAATTGGTTACTTCTCCTTCTATTCTTTTTCTTGATGAACCAACTTCTGGATTGGATGCTTATAATGCATTTAATGTTATTTCAAGTTTAGTTCATTTAGCTAAGAATTATAATCGTACAGTTATTTTTACAATCCATCAACCAAGAAGTAATATTGTTGCTTTATTTGATGAATTAATGTTATTAGCAAAAGGTAAAGTTGTTTATTCAGGACCACAAGATCAAGTGACGAATTATTTTGGTGAAATTGGTTATCCATGTCCAACTGGTTATAATGTAGGGGATTTCTTGATTGATTTAACTATGGAAGCAGATAAAGGGTATAGTGATAGTAGTGATGGGATCAACAGTACAGACAGGATTGAAATATCTGATACTGCTACTAATGAACTAGTTCAAGATGATATTCATGCTCCTATTCAAAGAAGTTCTACTATTGAAGATTCTACAAGAGAATGGAGACATTATGCATCACATAGAAGTGAGGTGACTGGTGAAGAACAACCATCTCCACGTCATCGGTTATCTCGTAGAGTTTCAACTGCTCCATCAATTCAAAATATTCCTTCTCTTAATGCTCTTGTTGAACTTTATAAAAATTCATCTCTTGCTGAATCAATTCGACAAACAATTGATTCTCAAAAACAATTAGCATTAGATGGTGAAGAATCCGAAATTCCTTCTGGATATGATTCCCCTAACGGAGGCAATAACAATAATACAACTAGTGCTACCTCTGGCAACACTGGCAATATTACTCCGCCTGTTCTTAAAGAACTTAAAGGTCATGATAAAATTGGTATTATTGGTCAATTTAAAATCTTATCTGGTAGAACATTTAAAAATTTATATAGAAATCCAATGCTTTTATTAACTCATTATGTAATGGCAGTTTTATTAGCAGTTTTCTGTGGTGTTCTCTATTTCAATGTTACTAATGATATCAGTGGATTTCAAAATCGTCTTGGTCTATTCTTCTTTTTATTAGCATTATTTGGATTTTCAACTTTAACCACTTTGAATCTTTTTGCTACTGAACGAATTATCTTCATTCGTGAACGAGCAAATGGTTATTATCATCCAATTGCTTATTATTTTGCAAAAGTTTTATTTGATATCATTCCATTAAGAGTATTACCTCCTATTTTACTAGGTGTAATTGTATATCCATTAGCAGGACTTTCAACCGATGGTTATGCATTTTTAAGATTCCTTATCATTCTTGTATTATTCAATTTAACTGCTGCTTCAACTTGTTTGTTAATTGGTATTCTTATTTCCGATACTGGAGTTGCATCTTTGGTAGGTATCCTTGTAATGCTTTTTAGTCTTCTCTTTGCTGGATTATTCCTTAATCAAGATTCAATGCCCGCTGGTACGGTATGGTTCAAATACATTTCAATCTTTCATTATGCATACGAAGCATTAACAGTTAATGAAGTTCGTTATCTTACCCTTACAGAAAAGAAATTTGGTCTTAGTATCGAAGTTCCTGGTGCCACAATCCTCTCTACTTTCGGGTTCGATTCAGGTGCATTATGGACCGATGTAGGAGGTTTAGCAATCGTCTTTGCAATCTTCTTAATCTCTGGTTATATTGCAATGCATTTTGTTCTTGTTGAGAAGAGATAGTAGATTCAATATCTTTTATCGTATTGTACCAAAAAGACTCTCGCCCTTTTTTATATTTAGATGCATTATATAATTTAATATCATTAGTTAATAACTGCTGGTACGGGGTGGTTTGCCTCCGGCGGCCGGGCGCTGCCCGGACCCGTTGTTCCGAGCAAAGCTCGGAAGTCCGTGGTGGTGCGTATTAGGGAGGTTTGATTATTAATATTATTTTATATATAACAAGGGCTAAAATCATCTTTCCCCGCTTTAATTTTAACTTCATATTGCTCTATTAAGGTTAAATGGTAAATGTTAATCTTTTGATAAGAAACAAAGAGATGTACAACTAATGCGTACGTAAAGCTAGTCCCTTAACATTGTTAGTTCGGATACCGCCTTATTATGTTTTTCTGGATTAGGTAACGGCTGTTCCGACCACTGTTGATCGGAGAACAATACCATTGTTAAAGATATGGTACACTCTTGGTTTACGTTAGTTAATCGGAGAACAATTTTCATACTATACGAAGTTGGTAACGATATGATCAGGGCCCTATCCGTTAACTGCTAGTGTTAAGTGGATTGGCACATGTGTCCTTGCATTCAGTCGGATCGGGATGAGATCGAGATTTGCTTCAAGAGACATTGGTTGTTTGGATTCCACTACGCTGGATAGGAAATGGGATATTGAAGTATGGTTGGTATATTGGTATATTGGTAGTAAGTAGTTGGTAATTTATAGTTTGTAAATTCAATAGATGAGAGATGTTTAACTGATTGTTTAGGTATATATTTGGATAGTTGATGGTATTGTTATGAACTTTTACAGTCTAGATTGAATTTTAAGTATATAAGCTCATAGACAGAGCAAGTCAGCCAAGATTAACTGGCGCAGCTGTCAATAACATCGATAAACAATCAATCTATATACCCTAAGGCTAATGACGTAAATATCTGAACGTTTCAATCTCAAATCAGGTCCTTGTTCAATTACTAACCGAATGTAAAGAACTTATCTAACTGCAGATTAAGTGTATAGTTTCAAGATAAGTAAAGATTATCTTTTAACTCTACGATGCGTTTATGTAAGTTAAATTAAAACTAAACTATCATATTAATTATTAGTTAGTTATCGACATGAAGAGAAGGCGTATGAGATATAACGGCGGTGTATATTGTTGAACTATCAGCAGATGGATAGTAACGTACTATAGTATACAGCTAGATCGAGAGAGAGCTGTGCGTTAATGATTCGAAATTAATATGCGTTGATGATAGGGGAACATCAGATGAGAGTTCCATAGGGTCAAAGGTGGAATGATATATATTTGTACGGTAAGTTTGAACAAAATAGGCTGTAGCAGGCGGAAAATAAACAAATATGGTAAAAGTTAAAGGTTAGTATGGTGATTTAAAATAGATGTAAATTTGCCGATAACCCGTTAAAAGATATGGGCAAAGTTACCCGAAATGCATGACCGATGACGTACAGAGACGGAAAAGGTAGGAATGGTAGTAGTAAGGAATAAAAGAGTTAGAAAGGATGCCGGGAGATGAATGGAGAACAGTTTACCTAAAATAGTTAAAGGACGGGATAGAATTCAAGGCTGAAGGTTGTACAAGTAGGAAATGGAATTAACACGGGACAAGGAGATGGAGATGCAAAGGAGAAAGAGGGAGGAGAGGGAGGAGGAGGAGGAGGAGGAGGAGGAGGATGGAGGGATGGATGGCAGGAGGAAGGGAGAGAGAGAGGAGATGGACATCCGAGAGAATGGAGATGCAAGGGAATGAGTTAATGTCGGTTTTAATGGAGATGTAGAATGCATAATTGCAGATATAAACAAAGAGAAGCGTTGATTGTGGAAGGAATTGAAGATTCGGATAGTAAAATCTAGTAGAATGTAGTTAGAGTGTTCCACGATTGACTGATTACGATGAAGGATGTAAACAATGAAGATCAGGGATGTATGGACTTCATAATTTAGTTTAATTAGTTAGTAGTTATCTATAAAACCACTCAGTTATTGAAACTTGTTCCAATCTAGTTAAAAGCAGGTCCATTGATATGATGATGGTCACGGAACAGATAGGCTATAGATAGAGTAGAGTAGGTAACATCTGTTTAAATTTATCTATATGACAAGACGTAATAGCAAGCAAAGGAAATAACATGTAGACATGTTGCAACGATAAATATCTACTGCTATGTTTGAAGAAGCTTTTACAGTTTTCGCGTCATGTTGGTTCTACATTCAGATCATGCAGTGATGCCATAATATGCAGTGGCTTAAAGGTGGCAGTTGATTTCCAAGTATAACTTTACATGAGGTGATGTAAATAGCTGAGTTTGTAGATAACCCTAATCATGTAAATTGGGCCTGGTGGAATAAAGCGGATTTCAAATGTTGATATTAGTGCCTGAAAATCATATCAAAGTTAGCAGTAAGTTAGATGGATTCGCACAATAGAGAATGAGAAATGGAGGTTAGTAGTAGGTGGTTTTGATAATGATTAATCATATAATTAATTAATTAAACAGCTTATTTTAATAGTTTATCAGTTACTGATATGATCAACTATCATGATGGTTGTTATGACATTGTCTAAAGTAAATTACTTGACTGTATGAATTATTCCGGATAAGCTTGGTGATAGTTTCAGATAGAGCTAAACCTAAATATGGTAGGGAGTTAGACTAGGTACGAGATGGAATAAACGATCGAAATCCGAAATCTTATGATAAGGATTAAGATAATGTAAGATGTTAAGATAAGATTGAAAGATGATTAGAAAGTATATGATAAGATGGATGATAGGGTATTGGAATATTAACAAGTTTATTATAGTAGAGGATAGTGTAACGGCTAGATAGTGCTAAACATTGTATCTCAGCAGCGGATTGTACTTTAGCCAGTTTAAATGGCTTTATGGTGGTATATATTAGCTAGTAGTTGAGATACGAATAATTAAATAAACTATGTGGTGAGATATGTTGTTTTTCGTTCCTCTTATCATTTGTCTCTTGATAACAACTTCCATCGTCTTGATGTTCCTACTATGCGATAAAGCCCTCACACTGGCTACACTGGCTACACTGGCTACACTACCTACGCAACCCAAACTACCACCACCACCACCACCACCACCACCTACTCCACCTACCTACCTTCCTACCACCACCACCATCCTCTTTCATCTCCTCCCGTATATTCCCCTCGATCTCCAAACCCTATCTATCATCGCCCCACTCTTACATGGGACAAGAAGGACCAAAAAAAACAAATCCTAAACACCTTCTTAAAACAAATTCTAAACATTTCTTTTCATCTTCTCGTCTGGTTGCTTTTTCATCCATCTCTCCCTCTGGCGGGTACTTTTCCCCCTTATTTTTGCATCAATCCAATCCGAATATTCAAATGGTATCAACCCGTACCCTTGCCCTTACCCATACTAATGATAGGTTGTTTTTCATTGTCAATTCAAAGAGCAGTGAAATTTATATATTAATAATAGAAAAGCATTCGAAATTGATTTGAATTTTTGGGTATTTTTTTTCGATTTCGATTTTGATATTTTGATATTCTTTTTTGGTATTTTTCAAAATTTCAAAAATTATTTTCCATTTTTCATTACTTCTACTATCTTCATATTGTCATTTATTGTTAACCATAACTTAACTTTTTGGTATAACTCCCAACTTCATTGCATTACCAATCGTCACACTATATATATAATCTCTAATATCTCCCATATTCGCCGTTCAGGTAACTTTTTTTATATTCTCGCTTGTTTTGCATCAAAAAAAATATATTCAACTAGCAATTTGGTGAGGATTTGGTGAGGATTTTAGATTTTAGATTTAGATTTGGAATTTGGATTTATATTTACATTTACATCAAAATTATTATTAATTAATTTTTTTTTTTTTGATATTTCTAATCCTCTTATTTATTAGAACATACAATACGTTTTATTACGAATTAACGAATTATAGATTACTCAAAATATCCATCAACCGTAATCGTATTAGATTATTTATTTATTTATTCAGTTCCTAATATACAGCAACACAACAACAGTAACATAACATAACACAACACTTAAAATGTCTTCAGCTGTTCCTATAGATATCTCTTATCAACGCAATAATCAATTCTCTTCTCAACCTCAGCAAAGATTCCGTCGTGAATCTATGGCTCATTCTCAAGGTATGGGTGGTATATCATGGGGTGGGATGTCTGTTGGTTCTTGGTTAAGGGATGAAGTTATTTTTAATAATATGCCCCCAGTTCCAGTGTCAATGTCACCAATAAATTCGACATCTTATTTACCAAACTTGGAAGCAGATTTTTGTAAAGATTATTCATGCTGTGGACAAATTCTACCTACATTACATGATTTACTACGCCACTATGAAGAAGCACATATTTCACCTTCACCACCAGTGGAACCACCAGTAATGAGAAGAATGCAATCATTAGAGGCCGTTTCTACTAATGAAGTATTTTTATCACCAGTTTCATCCGCTACCGCCACCCCAATGATGATGGATGAAGATGATGAAATGTGTATTGATGATCCAGCTCGTCATTTATATGTCATGGAAAGAGGCGAACATAAACCATTTAAATGTCCAGTTATTGGTTGCGAAAAGACTTATAAGAATCAAAATGGACTTAAATATCATAGAATGCATGGACATCAAAATCAAACTTTACATTTGAATGAAGACGGTAGTTATAGTATAATTGATCCAACATCAAATACTCCATATCCAGAAGGAATGGGAATGGAAAAAGATAAACCATATAGATGTGAAGTTTGTGGAAAAAGATACAAGAATTTGAATGGATTAAAATATCATAGAGGGCATTCAACACATTAGGGATATTTGTTTTGGGTATAAAAAGATTAGTATAAGAAAATAAGGTGAAGGTTTAGCAAAAGGGTAGGGTCAGAGGGTAGGATAGAGGATATTTTATTATAATGGTTGCCTCTATCCTGTTCAACTCAATTACCTCCTTCTCTCACCCTCACCCTTCTCTCCTCCACCTGTCACCTCCCTTACTCCTCATAGATTCTACTCCTCGTGGAAAATGAATTTATTTCGCATTATGTATTTAATCCTATTGGATAGTTACATAAACAATTAAAAGTGGCTTTGTTTTGTTTTAATGGGTTTTTAAAATTGGTTTGTTCTTGTTTTTTTTTGTTTTAATTAATTTTTATTTTATTTTATTTACTTTTATATATTTAATTATTATAATATGGGGAAATCTCATATCTAACTTCAGTTCCTTTGAAACTATAACTTATCTAACTTTTGTAAATTGCATTGACTGAGATTATCTCCTTCTCGATCCAGCCTTTAAGGACCTTCTTAACCTACTTTACTTAAACCTTTTCTAACCCACCTTTAGCCTAGCTTAACCGTCACATATCTGTCTTAGCCTATACCCTCCCTCCTTTCACCTGTTTATCAATTCATCACACAATTGCAATATAATTTAACCAACCGTTACTCATGATAATTAATTTATCCTTTAACTACCTCTGCCATACCATGGTATACCACCATATCCATTCCTTCTGCCGTTTGTAACTAAAACACTTGTCTCACCCATCATCAAAACGGTTGAATGTTCAAAATAGGAATTATGTCCAGTGAGTTAACGTTAACCAGCGCAGGATAACAGCAGCCCACCAGCAGGATCAAGCGGATCCAAGTGGTGCCAACAATTACCAGCGGGACGATCAATTTAGTTAGCAAGCATCAACTAAGACACCATGAGACAAGAGTCGAGAACCAATATTAACAATAACGTATAAACGATTATATAATATAAACAACTAACGGATAAACGAATAACAGAATAAAAACGAACAAAAGAATAAACTAATATATATGTCAATGACTACTACAACTATAAAATATAGTAAATTAACTACAATAACCTCAGACATAATACGAACATGCCGATCAACAAACGGCAGCGGTACATAACGTCTTCCTTATGCAACACACTCAAATGCTTAAATGCTCAACGGCCACAATACATCCGTCAAAAGGGCGTTTTCCTTCTCATGCTTACAAAACCAATCGGACGTTTCGGTTTTCAAGTAGGATTAGAGGAGTTGAGGAGTAATAGGATATGAACATAGATATATTTAACTAATAACGGGTGTAAGAGCCACTTTATCTTAGCATTAGTTTATCCCCGCTGGATCTCTAACCCCGCTTTTCACTAACCATCATCGTGTATATACCCCACTCGAGCCCACTGGAGCCCAGTCAAGCCCAGTCAAGCCCACACAAGCCACCATCGTTACATCCTTACACCATCGACACTCTACGTGGCATTAAAATCCCCAAACCTAACCGTTGGTATCTCTTTATTATGCTCTTATCCGAAAACAAAAAAAGATTTCAGAATTTTTCAAAAAGAAGAAATGTTGTACATAAATTGTAAGATCTCTTTCCGAATGAGAATTAATTACTTGGTGATACCCCTACCCAAGATATCTTTCTAAGTCGGCCGAAATATTTCGGAGAGTAGGCGGACCGGGATTCAATTAAGAAAGGCTAGTTTGATTCTCAAAACAGTCATTCTGTGTCTTGGAGAAGTTTACGAAATAGCCGTCAGGATAGTTGAATAGAATTGGGATGGGCTTTGATGTGTTAATGTCAGTTCAGAGTAGGTTTTAAATTGAAGATGGAGGAGTTTAAGGAAGTGAAGGTAGCAGGGTATATTAGTGTCGTATAATGAAGATCGAGCCAGGATTGCTGCAATGTCAAGGGGTAATTAGGACTGAGGTGGTAACTAAGCGGTAAGTAAAGTTGATCTGTCAATCCCCTGTCAAAGGTAGATGAATAGTTAGTGCGAGTAGGTAACTAGTAGGTAACTAGTGCAAGATAATTCGGGATTTAAAGGGTGTACATAATACGTCTCCGTGCGGAGCACGGCAACGGATCCGAGCAGAGCCCGGCCGCCGGAGGCAGGCACGGCGGGAGTTCGAGTGAGGTTGGGAGGACGGGGTTGGGAGTTTAAAAGCTAACCCTAAACACAAATAATATTTACCATAAGTTAACATAAGTTGAGATGTAATTTTATATTGGATCGATCGATGGTTTTTGAATCAAGTTGATTGTCAGTCGCCTTGAATATGCAAATATTTCCAATAACGTTAGTTGATTGTTAAGTTAATGTTTAATGTAAGTTATTAGATTAGAAGAAGTGCGTGAACGTAGTTTCCTGAGACAAGTTGACATGAAGAGTAGATGGGTGTGGATGGGTTAGTGTACGGGTTAGTGTACGGGTTAGATATACAATAGTTAGAACTAAAAGTATTATTGATTTGGATATATATTTCTATATTTAACACAATTATATATATTAACTCACGTATTGAATCGCTATATTGTATTTTCTAATAAGCTTGTCAGTAAATTATTATATTAGATAAAGGCGTATTATGGAGATATAATACTCGATAAGTGCGTGCATTTCATGATGGTAATTATGAAACGTCCATACGTAAAGAGGATCGATGTTTACAGGTTTTATATTTTACTCGAAACTAACTTACTCATATCGATCTTTATATAAATAATAAACTTGATAGAAGGTATTATAGTATAGTACACTACTAGATATGGGCGTTGCTATATCTTAACAGTTTAGCTCGAGCTCTTATTTAGTATTAATTAATTATATAATATTTTGTCACTATCAAATACAACCATAGCTATAGCTACTACTAGTTAGCTATATCTAATCATTCCCTATCCATTCTGCCCATAATACTGGACCATCTCATAACTTTATACCTAATCAGTTAAACTACACGCCCGCCCGCCTAACTCCCAGCTTAGCTTAGAATATGCTATCTCATCACTTATAACCACTTCCCCGCATTTTAACCCCCTGAAACACTAATACTAACATAGTCGTGAACAATGGAATGTAAGTTTGACAAGAATATGCCAATGGATCTGAATCGTCACGTAAATTTAAATTTAACGTTAATTACGATAGGAGGAAGTAAGTTATATATTTAGTTACATAATATTAGATGAGATATAGACGGGTATTGATACACTCTACGCTGTACTCGTACACTCTTAAGCTCTACACTCGATACTAGCTCTACCCACTCTACACTCTACGAATTTCTATTATCTTTTTCTTTTATAATAATAATATATTATCAATTGATTTATTCATTGTTTCTATCCTCTGCCTCCTACCCCCTCCTACCCCCTCCATTCCTTTGATCTTATTACCACCTCTTCCCTCTACGTCTCCCAAACCCCACACTCACTTCTCACCAATAATAATTGTACAAACCGCTTGCGCGCAATTTAGCATTATCATACCATAGAAAAACTAAGACAGCACATAGCTAAACTATAGTCAAGCATTAAATAACTTGAGAAGAACTAGAGCAAAAGTCAATTTGAGTATCGAATTGAAATTTATTTCATTTCAATTTTTATTTCAATTTTATTTTCCAAACAAATAAACAAATTAAAAGGATTGTTTAACAAGATATTTCTATATTTACAGTGACAATTCACATCTTAACGTTATATTTGATACAATTAAGGAAAGAATAAGTGATACAAGATATTTAAGTAAGGATTTTTTAATAACAATTAACTGATAATTATATTTATATTGAATAATTTTTAATTAGTAAGTAAGGGGGAGTAGGAGGAAGGAGAGGAGGGAGAGAAGAGAGAGAAGGAGAAAGAGAAGATATAGAAATGAATCAGTGAATGATTGAATGGGTGAATTGATGGATAAATGAATAAACGAATGTATGAATATATCATCTGATTATTATGAACTCCTATTGAATGATTGCCTAGAATATTATTACCAAAACAACCAACTTACAATTCACCCATAACCCAAAATCAACTTAACCAATCATCCTACCTCACCTTTCATACTCATACTCATACTAACAAAATAGAAGCACCACTCACCACTCACCATCACCATTGTAACTAACCACAATGGCTATTTTCTCGAAAAACAAGAAAAACAAGAAAGATGGATCCCGTAATTCTGTAATTCCGAAATCTTTAGAGGCAGTTAAAGATGGGATAATTGAAGATAATAATACATCACAACGACAAGTTAGTGGAGCATCAACAATTAGCAGTACCAACAGTTTAATGTCTGGACAATCAGTTAATGCACCATCTAAAGTAAATACATTTCCCGGAGCCAATCAACAAGGACCATATCCAACAAGACCATCGGGAGGAATATCACCACAAAACATGAATAATTCCCGTAGCAACAGTGCAATGTCAGGGCAAATACCGGGCCCCAATAGCAATGGAGTAAGATCTCCATTAGGACTTCGTAGTGCAACAAGCCCATCAGGACAACAATATCCAGGAGGCAACCAATGGGGATCACAAGGAGGACACCCACAACAACCACGACAACCACTTCATCACCAACAAAGTGTACCAACTGCATTAAGATCCTCCCCACAAATCCAAACCCAATCTCCACATCCCTCTACACAACCTCAATATCCCTGGTCACGTCATCATATATCCAATTCCTCACCCTTTCCCCGTCATGGACACGCTGCAAACGCAATAGCAGCTCGTGACGGAGAAGTTTTCGTCATGGGAGGCCTTAAAGGATCCAATGTATTTGGAGATTTATGGGTTATTGAAACAGGTACGTAATCGTGCACATGCCTCCGGCGGCCGGGCGCTGCCCGGACCCGTTGTTCCTCGCTACGCGAGGAAGTGAGATCTATACAGACACGACTGTGCGCTCGCCCATTTAATTCCTCGCGCAGCGAGGAACAACGGGTCCGGGCAGCGCCCGGCTGCCGGAGGCAAAATCAACGGTAACTAACGTTATTAATTAGATAGTTTAGCAGGGTTTAGATTGGAAACCGAGGGTTGTCCAAGTCCAAGAGTTGGTCATGCTAGTTTGACTTTGGGTAATGCTTTTGTTGTTTTTGGTGGAGATACTAAGATTGAAGAAACTGATATTTTGGATGATGAATTGTATTTATTGAATACAACTACTTTAAAGTGGACGGTTGCTAATTCTACTGGGTTAAGACCGGCTGGTAGATATGGTCATACTCTTTCTACTATTGGTTCTCAGGTTTATGTTTTTGGTGGACAAGTTGATGATTATTTTTATAACGATTTAATGTGTTATGATTTAACTACTCTTAGATCTGCTAATGCTCAATGGAATTTAATTAATCCAGTTAATAATATAACTCCTCCTCCAAGAACTAACCATACTATTATTACTTATCAAGATAAGCTGTATTTATTTGGTGGTACTGATGGTAAATTATGGTATAGTGATACTTGGTGTTTTGATCCTGCTGAGAATTCTTGGACTTCTCTTGATTGTTCTGGGTTCATTCCTGCTCCGTGTGAGGGTCATGCTGCTACTATTGTTGGCGATATAATGTATGTTTTCGGTGGTAGAAGTTCGCAAGGCAAAGATTTAGGTACTTTATCTGCTTTAAAATTAACTACAAAAAAGTGGTTTACTTTTCAAAATTTAGGTCCTGGTCCTTCTCCAAGATCGGGCCATTCTATGACTGCCTTTTCTGGTCATAAAATTCTTGTTATGGGTGGCGAATGTGCTCAAATGGTTGGGTTTGATAATAATGAATCTCCAAATTATGAAGGTTATGATTCTACCCCTCAATTGAGTAATATTTTTGTTTTAGATACTTTAAGAATTAATTATCCAACTGATAGTGATACGGGAATCGATCAACAGGTTCCTAGTGGTAGAAGTGGTGATAGTAGAAGTGCTAGTGCTGCTAGTGGTACTTTACAAGGTGGTATTGTTGGTGGATCTTCTTCTCCTTCTTCATTATCCACTCCAAGCACAGGACATGGTATTAGTGGAGCAGGTGCAGCAGCTGCTGGTGTAGGTATTGCTGGTGGTGCACTGGGAGCGGCTGCTGGAATTGCTGCTGGTGCTATGGCTGCTTCTGCTGGGGTTACTGCTGGCTCTATTGCTGCTGCTACTGGATCTTCACCAGCAACTGGTTATAGATCTAGTTCTAATTCTCCACATTTAAATTCTCCTTATGAACAAAAAAGTTCATCTCCCCGTTTAGTAGAGTATCCAATTTCAAAATCTCCTCAAAACCTTCCTTCATCAAGATCACCACCTCCGTATCGATCATCACAAGAATATCAACATCCACAGCAACAGCAACAGCAACAACCACAGCAACCACAACAACTTACTAGATCTCCTCAAAAATTCGACCAATATAATGAAGATATTAGTGATACAAAATCAAATACTACGTTTGAATCTATTGATGAAGAAGGATTTAAACAAAATGATCATTTAACAAATATCCCTGGTGCATGGCAACATGTTTCTTCCCCATCTTCTACTAATAGTATTGATGATGAACCTATTAATCCACCAAAGGTTCGTGCTTCCCCAAGAATTGATACTTCTGTTAAAGGTTTATCTGGTATAGGAAATTCTCCTGATGATAATACACCAACTCCAACACTTGCACATCCTCATGATGAATCTATGGATTCAACTCTTAGTCATCATCCTCAAGATGAATCATTAGAATCATTCTCTGCTCCAGTTGTTCTTGACCAATCAACTCCAAGAGGAAGTCAAGTTCATCTCTCATCAAATGGCAATGGAACTGTTGATAATGTATCACAAGTTATTGAACAATTAAAAGCTTCTAATAGTTGGTATGAAAGTGAACTTAATGCTGCTAGAGAAGCAGGATATGTATCAAAATCTTCTCCTCCAGTTGATATTCTTAAACTTCGTCGTGTTTCACAAAGATTAACTCAAGATAATCATGAAAGTTTATCAGAAAGGGATATTCTTATAACAGCACTTAGTGAATTGAAAGATGAACTTAGAAATGTTCAAAATGATATTCAAAATCAAGCAGAAGCAGCTTCTAATCGTATCTTAGCAGTTGAAAAGGAAAGAGATGAAGTTATCAATGAATTGAATGAATTAAAAGCACAAGGTGGTGGTGTTGGTGGTAGTAATAGAGATATTAATGATGAATCTGGTGACCATGACCAAACTATTATCAATTTACAAAAGGAATTAGAAGAAGTTAAAGCATCTCGTAGTTTATTACTATCTGATACTGATTCATTATCAACCATTGATGAGTTAAAACTCACCAATGCACAACTGGAACAACAAGTTCGCCTTCAAGCAGATAGAATTGTTGTTTTTGAGCATGAAAATAGTCAATTCAAATCCAAAATTGATGATTTACAAGGAAGTCATATTCAATTAACATCTAGTACAGCGGAGAAGGTAGCAGCATTAGCAGCTGCTGGCGCTGCCATCACTGCTGCTCAGCATAAATCAAATGAACTTTCTAAACAACTTGAAGAACATAGAAAAATTCGTGAAGATTTAGAAAGTAAAGTTCGTAATCTTGAATCAGAACTATTAGAACATAAAGAAAAGTCTGAAAATTCACAAAAAGAATTATCTAATTGTCGAAGTTTACTTGAATCTGCTCAAGAACAAAATGAACATTCAAGTAAAGCACTTGGTGATGGTATTGATAAGATTGTTTCCATGTGGTCAGGATCTAGATTCTTCAAAGGAGCAGCTTTAGGCGTTGCTGGTGCAGGTATAGGAGCAGTTGCTGGAGCAGCTGTTGGAGCAGCTGCTGGTAATGATGGATCTAGAGAAATTGAAGAGGAGGATCCAAGAATTATTGACCTTCAAAATCAACTCGATTTAGCAAATAAATTACATAATACTCATAGAGAAGCAGCTGATTCTGCTACTGATAAACTTACTGCAACTCTTGGACAGGTTAGTGGTCTTAAGAAAGAACTTGGAGAATCAGAATCTAATAATAACCATCTTAAATCTCAACTCCAAGCTCTTCAAGAAGAACTTGAAACAACCAAACAACAATTACAATCGCATAAAGATCTTCTTGATGATCATAAGAAATCATTAAATGAATTATCCGAACAACATAGTTCTGCTAAAGAATCGGATGAAAAGCTTGAACAATACAAGGCAGAAGCTGATGAAAGATATAATGAACTTCAATCTCAATACAATGAAACATTACAATATGTTCGTAATTCTGATAAAGCATTAAGTAAAACAAGAGATGAACTTAATAAACATAAAGAACTTAGTAGTAAACTTCAAGAAGAAATTAATGATTTAAAACTAAGAACTCAACAAGATGATGAAGAAGGAGAAAAATCTATGAATAGTGTTGGATCTTCTTACAATAAACATTTTGATTTACAATTAAGAGATTTAAAAACACAATTAATCATTTTACAAGAAGAAAGGGATGAATTAAGAGCATCATCATTAGAATTGAAGAAGAGAGCAATTAATAATTCCCACGATCTTGAAGATGCAAGATCAGAATCCACCAGATTAGGAGAAGAAAATTCAAAATTATTACAAAGAGCTAAAGAAGCCGAAGATAAATTATCAGTTTTATTACATAGTAAAAGAAATAGTAGAGATCCAATAATTGATCCCGAATCAGGACAAACATTAGATTCATTTTCCAATGATTTAGAAAAGATTCGAAATGAAAGAGAAAGATTAAGTGGATTATTAAGAGAAAGTCCAACAGGAGAAGAAGAATAGGGGATAAGGAAAGCAAAAAATTAATTTAATTGTTAGATATTACATAATAACAAAGCTCTACTTAATTAAAATATTTATAATTTTTTTTAGTTTTTAACTGTTTTATTAGTATAATAATAAAATAATTTATGTATTTTTGTAAATGTGAATATTATGCTAAGAAATATTATGGTAGTAGCCAATCATTAAGATAACTTCAACGTTATATACGTACGAACATTGTTCTTTACGATTAACGATTGATTTATATCCGCATAGCAGCATGTTTAAAGAAAATAAAGAGCTTATATACCATCCACTGAATGTACTTCCAATAACTGATAATACATTTCAGTATATTTCGAGTCCAGTTCGGTTAGTAACGTTTCCATTTGAAACATCAGCGTTAAGAACATTACCACCTCCACATTTACCACTTTATCAAAAGTATCGATCAATCCCAGAAGAAGATGAATACGAAGATACTTTATTTGAAAACAGCGATGAAGATAGTTTGAGTGAATATTCTCCTAGTATTGAAAGTGAAAATAGTTATAGTGAAACAGAAGTAAATGAACAATATGTAAGAAAAGAACCGAAAATAAGAAGGTTAATAAAAGGATATTTTTCCAAGCGAGCAGTAAAATGTAAGTTAAACCCCCTCTCTCCTCCGAGCGGTAGCTCGGAACAACGGGTCCGGGCAGCGCCCGGCCGCCGGAGGCAATCATTCTAACGTATAGGGAAATCCAAATTAAAATCAGTTCTTGAACCACCTGTTTATATAAATGCCGATGAAACATCCGAAGCAAATGAAGATCAAGATCAGGAAAGAAATAATAATCTTTCTGAAATTATATCGAAACCATTACTTGCGAATAATACTGACTTTATTTATAATTCTACAACAGATATGGTTACATTAGCAGGAAATGAACCAAATACAAAACATTCAGATCATGATTATTTTAATAATCATCAACCAATAATTGAAATAAACGGAAATGGCACAAGAAGAGTAGTTTGGGCAAAAACTCCTCCGTCATCCGGTGGTACTCAATTATCACCACCCATAAGATCTCCTATACCTCACTCCCTTTTCACTAATTTACCTGCTAAACCAATTCTAAAGTCCCGTACTAATCGGAATAAGGATATTGAATATCAAAGAGCAGAGCAAGCTTCAAATGAAACTCCTCTGATTCCAAAACGATATAATAGAATTTAATTATGTACATTCTCCTTCTACCTATATGCCTCCGGCGGCCGGGCTCTGCCCGGACCCGTTGTTCCTCGCGTAGAGAGACAGTTGTACGTACGTATGGAAATGATTATATACTGCAGGTCCGAGCAGAGCTCGGCCACCAGAGTTGTGAGACTGTTAGAATGTAAATAATTTATGCTCTACCTATAGCATCAAATGCACTCCAATCATTTGATACTTTACGTTCATGTGATACAATGGCAGTTTTTTCATTTATAATTTCTAAATCAGAACTCCTCCCATCATTATCACCATTCTGTTGAATAAAATCAATAACTTTAGTTACAAAATCTTTTGAATTTGGTACAAAATGACCTCCTGGATGATGAAGTAATGTTCTTGTATTTTCATCACAAGCATTGTATAGAGCCATAGATCTTTCTTCCGATACAACAGTATCAAGAGATCCAAGGATATGTAAGGTTGGTACGGTAATTAATTCTTTATAAAAATGTTGATGTTCTGGTCTCATGATTTTGAATCCTGAATAAAATACTGCAAATGATAACTTGGGTTGTGATTCATGTAATTTGTGCATATGTTGACATAATACACTTGCTAATCCACCACCTTGTGAGAACCCAAGCACTCCTACATATGGTCCATCTTGAATTATGGACTCTTTAATCGCTTCAAATGCTTGATCTAATGAGTAATGATTAGGATTACTGTCACTATTAGGCCACCATGATCTCATAGCATCATCTGATCCTCCAATAGTTGTAGGACTAGCTTCAAATGGTAAATCTGTAATTTCAAGTTTAACTGGTGCTGTTAAAAATACTGTTTCAAATCCTACCTTTTGAAGAGCTTTTCTTACTGCTGATACTTTTCTTGCAAATAATGGTCCATTCTGTGTGAATCCATGTAAACATAAAATCTTCTTAGACATCTTCTATATGATACTCTATAAGCCAAATTTAAATTAAAATAAAATCAAAAAACAACTGAACCCCTGAAAAACACCTCTATAATCTAAAATATGATATTGATAAAACTGGAAAATTAAAATTTCATAATCCCGCTTATCGAATTGTTGAACTAGATGATAAGATTGTGCACAATTACCCTAACCTTACTCAGCATCCGCATTGTTCCGGTAAAGTGGTGGTTATTCAGTAGTAATGATTAGCATTAAATGAGTTGTGTTTATAATAGAGGAAGATAGTAGAGCTGTTTTCGATTCTATTACTACCAGTGGATTTATTTATATATTCCATTTACCCCTTCCATATTCTATTTTCTCATCCTATCAGTTATTTTCCATTACTAAGATCGACAATCTAATCTTACGCAGGGTTCAATAAGGCTGAAAAATGGAAAATAAATTTTAACTACTGTCGATCATCTGCACCGTTAAATGTCAAAAGAATAGCAGAATAGAGAGTATTTTTAACTATTATTTCTTGTAATATTTAGAAAAGTAACTACAATTCCAGTTGGAATATTGTTTCAGATGTTCAAAAACCAAGTTTTAAAAAATGGAAAGATAAAGCTATTTCTAAATCGATATAGATCAACAAATAGTCATTCTCCCGCTAATCGTGGTTCTGGTCGCTTAAGTAGTGTTAAGGCAGTACCATATGGTGAATTAGTAGATGAGTTTAATTCTGATTCAAATGAAAGAGTTGAAGTTTTATCTTTACAAGATTTATATAGCGAGCAACAGAACAACTTTGTGGATGATAATCATTCGTCAAGAAATGAACGATTGAATATAAATACTCGTAAGGGGAAAACAGGAGGAGATAAATTACTAGTTTTACCAGAGAAGATTTCTACCATCATTAGCAATGCAACGATTAAGTATACACCAAATAGATTAAGATCTAATGCTTCAAAATATTATTTATCATTGGCAGAGAATGGTGCGCATCGTCCTGCTACTGAAACTATTGATGTTGATACTCATTTAACAGGAATCTTTTTACAAAATTATGCTAGTTTGTATAATGTTTTAAAAGAAGCAAGACAAAGGTTGGGTGAAGAATGGCGTCCAAACAGAGTTTTAGATGTTGGATTTGGTCCGTCAACTGGTATGGTTGCATTAAATGAAGTATTCAATGATGTTGATGATTGGGAACCAGAAAGAAAGCTCTCAGTAGTTATTGGACATAGAGATATGAAGAAGAGGGCAGGATCAATTTTACAAACACAAAAGCATGAATTTGTAGAAGGTGCTGAAGGTGCCGAAGTAGAAGGTTTAGAAGAAGGTTACGAGGAAGAAAATAATGACAGTAAGGATATTATAACAGAGGAAGAACAAAGTACAGTAAATGAAACGGTTACCAAAGAAGCAGAAAATGAAGAACAACAAACTAAACAAACTACTCCAAAACCATCCACTAAAACTATTATAAGACAACAATTACCACCTAAAAACTCATCATCTAAATACGACCTTATTATCGCCACTCACCAACTTTATAGAAGTGGATATCACTACCCAGCTTCAGTAGATGACCATACATCTTATTTACTTTCTTTATTATCACCAACTGGTATTCTCATTCTTGTTGAAAGAGGAGATCCAACTGGATTTGAAACTATTGCTCGTGCAAGACAAGTGATGTTTAGACCAGAAGATCACTCAGAGGTATCTAAATCTTCTCCTAGATTATGGAAAAATGACGAGAATTTTCAATTATCAATCCTAGCTCCATGTACACATCATGGAAAATGTCCATTACAAATTGAATTAGGTATTAGAAATCGTGGGAAAAATCCTGCTTACTTTAATTGGTGTAAATTTGCACAAATGATCCAAAGACCAAAATTTGCATTAGAATTGAAGAAAGGGCAAATGTTATCACAAAAATGGGCACCAGGAACAGCAGTAGGTGCAGGAGGAAAGCAATTAACAGGAAGTGGTAGACCATTTGGAAGAAGTTTTGAAACTGCAACACATAGTTATCTAATAGTTCAAAGAAGTGGTAAACCAACAACTACTTCTAATGCCGTTTCTACTTCTGAAGAATCAACCTGGCCACGTATATTACAAAATCCATTAAAACGTGACAAGCATGTCATTATGGAAGTCTGTTCACCATCAGGACAAGTTGAACAATGGACCGTCACACAAGGTTACAATAAAGAAGCATATCATGATGCTCGCAAAGCAACAGGAGGAGATTTATGGGCACTTGGAGCAAAAGTAGTTCAAGCTAGAGGAGGAAATAAATCGAAAATCATTAAAACAACGAAAGAAATCAAACAAGAAAAGAGAGTTAAAAGCAAGAATCAAAGTAAAGAAGTAGTTAAAGAAGAAACAAATGAAGAAATAACTGATCACGAAGCAAAACAAGAGGAAGATAATACTATTGATATAGCATGGTTAAGAGATGAAACATATAAAAGTGAGAAGATGAAACGTAAGCAAGCATATACCCGAGGATCGGATCCAGGAAACTATACCGATATTGAAGGAGCATTCAGTGATGAATACTTTGAAGAACTTGGACAAATATTCAATGACAAAAAATCCAGAGACTATGAAAAGAAATTACAAAAATCGTCTCATGTAGAAAAGAGAAAGGTAATGAAATGGTAAAAACCGCCAATTCATACAACATTTCTCAATTGTAAATATATTTATTGTACATATATATATAACCTTACATTGCCTCCGGCGGCCGGGCTCTGCCCGGACCCGTTGTTCCGAGCTTCGCTCGGAGAAATAAGTTTATTGAATATATATATAGATAAATTTGAATTATCCTTATAATTTACTAATAAGTTAGTTAAAATGATATGTTTGACTATGCTTGGGGTCTCCACGGCACTTACCTTAAGAGGACTGAAAGGAAGAGGAACAAGAATATTAGATTCCATATGATCAACTAATTTAACTGTTTCATGAGTCTAGAAAAAGTTAGTAAAACATCCCCATATCTCCTCGCGAAGCGAGGAACAACGGGTCCGGGCAGCGCCCGGCCGCCGGAGGCAACGTGTGGATGTACGTACAGTTTCAGCCCAACCAGGGAGTTCCCAGCATCTTTCACGAGATAATTTACGATGTTGAAGATCAGCAAATTGCCAAAGATGATGTACTCTATTAAGAGAACCAAGTTGAGTAAACCAAGCACCTACTGGTTCCATTACTTGACGACGACATTCAATACCTTTTTTCCAATGTGATTCCCATTCTAAAAGACAACCAGCTTTAAGATCATAACTACGTAATTCAAAAATACCACCCAATTGACGAGGAGCTGCCGTGCCGCCCCAGAAACTGAATTCTTGCATTATAGAAGATTCTCTAGATCTAAGAGTTTCTCTTAATTCTGCTAAATATTGTAGATATAGCGGATTTTCATGAATAACATTTTGAGTTCTATGGAATCCTTCAAAACCATTATATTCCCAAATATGAGTATAAGTATCTTGATCACCAATTACAGTTCTCCAACTACCAACTAAATGAACACCATTTTTTGGATCTGATGCAATTTTTGGATAAATTTCTGAAACCAATTGCACGTAATCATAAGCCTTACCAGGTAATACTTTATGACTAACAATTTCATGAACATATTTACCTCTCATTAAAACAGTTGAAAAAGATTTTTCCATTTCCTTATGTTCTCTCTTCAGTTTTTCTGAACCATAGAGAAAACTCTTAATTAAAGAAGGAGAAGCATTTGACTCTTCTTCATCAGCGGCTCCTCTAAATTCCTGAACCGCTTCATCAACATGTGCTTCTAATACAAACTGTTAGTAACGTTGTGGGGTGACATTGCCTCATTGCCTCTGGCGGTCGGGGCGCTGCCCCGAACCCCGTTGTTCCGGGCGTAGCTCGGAGGTGCGATGCGGATCAGATATTTCCTTGCGGAGCGAGGAACAACGGGTCCGGGCAGAGCCTGGCCGCCGGAGGCAAAAGTTGAGGAGTGCGTTGGCAACTTACTGTTCTCTCTGGCATATTTTTGGATGTTAATTGGTCGAATTTCCGCAAATGATGGAAGTCTTTTGAATTCAGAGGCATATCTTTTGGTGATTGTACTGGAATGTAATAATCCAATTGATGATCCAATTGGTCTTTTAGTTATTTGATGAATCATGACGTTGGTGATGTGATTTCGTTATTTAAAATAACGAATTGATGTTGAGGTAATGGCTTGAAAGTAAGTGGTGATGAGGATTGTAGAATGATCTTGATTGTGAGAACTTGAATTGAATTTCGTTACTTAATGATGATGATTTGAAACTATTAAGAATATCTTATAAATAATCAATTCAGAAAATCAATTGTTTTCGTTTTAATGTTTTCTTAATTAGAAAGGAGGAGTTTTATTGATATTTATATGATCGCTAAAATTAACAAGCGAGTTAAGCGGGGAGAGTAGAATAGCCGTGTTGTTAGTTGTGGGTTTGGTAAGTGACTATTCGATCATGTGGGGTAGTTATGTAGCCTTCGGTAAAGCTACCTGATGATGGTTTCTGGTACTTTGTTCGATAAATATCAACTCATAAATGGTGATTTATTGGTCAATTGGTAATTATATAAGAAATACTTGATAATTGTTTAGTTATTGTTTATTAGTTGATATCAAATATATAGTTTAACTGCTGTTTTCTACACCCTCCCTTATCTTTAATCTTCTCCTTAATGCCTCATCGGCCCCTCCATAGCTTACTTGCGTTAAGCTTGTTAGGCGTTAAGCTTACGGAATTCTGCATTATCAGCTGCGGCGACGTCTAATCTCTGTGCATGAAAGTGGGGAGCATAAGGAGGGGAAGATGGAGGATAGGGGAGGATAGTAGGACAGGAGAGTTAGGAGTGGATTGAAACATAATACGAAGTTAAAGAAACAAAAAGGTTAATGTTGGTGTTTATTGGCCAATGACGTTGCTAAGTTAGCTTTCCTTTCCTGAGTAATTATATTATTTTATACTATACTTACATCGTAAGCAATTTCCAGCAGTGAATAACATAATGATAATCAAGTTGATCACAATATAGCGAACGAAATAACTACTCCTGGATCATTATTTCTGTAGATATAACTATATAGTACTCGGGCCCGATGCGGTTTAACTATATAACAATAAACCGTACAATCACCAGCTGGGCAGATCGATTACACTTGCCAGCTATGATGATGTAACCAAATGTTTCAGATGCACAACGGCTAATGACGGTTATAAGGGAGACTCATGACAATGGTTTGTATAATAAGAGTAGCATTATGTTATAATAGAATAAATATATAAAATATATACGAGCCAGCTGAGTTTAGGGCGTCACGAATGGGGTATTATTTCTGCCTCCGGCGGCCGGGCTCTGCCCGGACCCGTTGTTCCTCGCGTAGCGAGGAATTCACACCACTCAATCTGAATGTAACCGTATAGCCAACTCAGATTCAACATAGTGTACTATTATCAGTAACAGCCAGTTCTTTAAGATTAAACACCTTAACGTTTATGTATTTGAGATACTGAGGTGATAAGGTCACGAACCCCGAGGCCATTATCATCGTAATAAACTCATGAATCAATTCAGAATCAAATCTAATATAATATTAAATATTATGTCTTACCCATTCATAACCATTTTCTTCAAATTAAAGCGTCTTGAATTTTATCAAAATCACATGACTACCCAGCTTATCTTATCTTTAGAAACGTTCGCTTATCCAGAACCGGGTTGATACTGCAGTTGTAAATTTGCAAGCAAATTTCAAACTAAAAGCCAGCAAAAATTTGGCATAACATACCAATACTATCAATTATAAGCTATTGAACTTATATGGAGACAACAGCGCTCTCAACACTGCAACTCACCGTCTCCCGCTTGCGTCTTTAATTGCAACTGCCAATAGCTCAACGCCCCACCCTCACCATAAGCCTCATCTCCGCCAGCTAAAAAATAAATAAACTTGGAATTTCCATGCGAGAAACTTGCTCAGTACGCGCTTAGAGTGAAAAGTTTCGAAAAGACAAGTAATAAACCAGTTGAAACAAACAAAACAAAAGGAGCAAGAAAGGACTTGTAAATATCTAAACAAAATCAAAACCCAAAAGACCGTTTGATCAAAAATAAGATCCAAATTATCACTAAATTACCACCAAATCATCACCCAAATCACAACCAAACCACAACCAACTCACAACTATTGCATCTATCATCATGCCAGAAGAGAACCAAAAGATTGAAGACCACCCAATCGCCGACGTCGAAGTTACAGACGAAGCAGCACCAACAGATCAAAATGAAGCCAACGTTGATGCGATGAAAACAAGGTTAAAAGAATTAGAAGCAGAAGCAGAAAGATTACAAGCAATGCAATCTGATTTACAAAAAGAAGGAACCGAACTCCATGAAGATAAAGCAGATATTGATTCTCGAAGTGTCTATGTAGGAAACGTTGATTTTGGTTCAACTCCAGAAGAAGTACAACAACACTTTCAATCATGTGGAACCATCAACCGAGTAACCATTTTAACAGATAAATTCACAGGACAGCCCAAAGGATATGCCTATGTTGAATTTGCAGAACCATCCTTAGTATCACAAGCATTATTACTTAATGAATCAATTTTCAGAGGAAGAGCATTAAAAGTAATTCCCAAACGAACAAACATTCCAGGAATGTCCTCCAGAGGCAGAGGAAGAGGACGAGGAAGATTCAGAGGATATAGAGGAGGATACAGAGGTAGAGGTAGAGGTTATCATCCATATTAGAACAATTTGTAACATCATAAACACACATATACAAACCACTCACACACACGCAAACCAGCCTCCGGCGGCCGGGCTCTGCCCGGACCCGTTGTTCCGCGCTACGCGCGGAGAAAGGGGGAGGACTAGACGAAGAACATGCATATAAATTAGGTATTCCTCGCGAAGCGAGGAACAACGGGTCCGGGCAGAGCCCGGCCGCCGGAGGCAGAGTGAGGGGGGGAGGGAGAGAGTATTAGAGAGAGATGAAACCTCGTTCACCAAGAGGTTCACGACGCCAAGTAAGCATAAATTTTTCAGGACGTGAGGAAGATATAAAGGTTGATTCGGGATCAGTTGAAACTATGAATGCTATTTGCCAAACATCTTTTGGTAACAGAGTTATATCAGATTGGGAATTAGTTGATGATTTGGAAATCCATCCTTTGCCAGGTAGAAGATCAATTGTTTCAAGATTGAGCGTTGAACGGGATATATTTTCAATCTCTGCTTCAAAAGTGTAGATTGTTTGATTGTCATTTATAAATTTGACTTTACCTCGTACATCTAAAGCTTGGGAAGATGTAAATTCATTTCTTTTAAAGAATTTTATAAATGGAACATCAGATGATGAGGATGCTGGTTGATATGAAATTGATGATGTTAAATTGTGTTGCCCACTCTCTTTTGGTTCGTAATTAACAGTAAATTGAATTGACTTCAAAGGATCCAAAGTGAATTCAGAAATATTAGGTTGATTTGGATGAATAAGGGTAATTTCTTGTCCTGATGGTGTAACAACAAAGATTCTTAAATTAACATTCACCTTTTCGTCTGATTCCGAATAAACTGAATAAAGACATGAGAATTTTTCACCAACATAAACATCAAATGAAGATGGTAAAGCTAATAAATTAGATGGTAAATCATTTATACTTGGATTTGATAATTCATTTTTATTTATAGTCGGTTTTGATAATTGTAAAACTTTTAGACCAACCAAATGTTTATTATTCGACATTCTTATCAAGATAAACCAAATTGCAGTAATTCATCAAGTGGTTTAATACGTCCGTGTCACGTGATTCGTGCCACATGCCTCCGGCGGCCGGGCGCTGCCCGGACCCGTTGTTCCTCGCGTAGAATAGTGCTGTTTCTCCGCGCGGAGCGCGGACCCGGGCAGCGCCCGGCCGCCGGAGGCATGTGGCACGTTCGGAGTCCGTTTGAGTTTTCTCATTCTCCTCTTTCCCCTCTTTAATTATAGTTAGGGCTGTGGAGGCAGTGGAGATTGTATGTACATGGCGAAAGTTAGCTTAACCCAAACGTCAGATCAAGGTTGCGTTGGCTGTGTTTCGAAAGTTGGTTATTCTATTAGATAGCCGGGTATAACGAAGGAGGGGGGCGGTGGAGTAATCTGACGTAAGTAGTTTATAATTAATGTTAGTTAGGATAGCGTGTAATGTTGGCACAAGTATAGATAAATTTGTATTGATAATGACAGTAGTTAGAGATATCTAAAGGTGCTATATAATTGTGTTAACTGAATCTTCGCCTTTTACTAAGTGCCCCAATATAACTCTATCAACCATTAAAATCGATTGGTTAATCAAGTGGGGAAATATGTCAGATTAAAATTAAACTTTGCGAGGATAGCGTTATGAGGTGATATCGTTGCATTAATCAATACGATTGCTATGATGTTAAAGTTTTAGAATTTAAGTTTTGGGTTTGAGGATGGTTAATTATTATATATGGAGAAGTGAAGTTTCAGAGTAGAGTTCAATTTGAAGGTGGTGGTGGTGTTGTTATGGTATTACAGGTTTTCCTCGCGAAGCGAGGAACTACGGGTCCGGGCAGAGCCCGGCCGCCGGAGGCATATCATCGTCATCATCTTTTTGTCTTACGGCACCAAAATGGTTATTTAACCTTACTTGCATCTTGTACAGCTTACAGTGCAGATTGAAATCCGATCGATGTCAATCCGAAACTTTCTGCAAAGAATAGTTATATCTAAGACATAAGGTTATAATTTTGGTAAGTTACATGAGAATGACGAAATATGTAGAGGTATGTAATGTTAAGATAACAAAGCGATTGATGCAGTCAAAAGGGAGAAGCGGTTAAAAGATTAGAGATGGAAGGGGGGAGGGGGGAGGGGGGAGAGAGAGGGAGAGGGAGAGAGTGGGAAGAAGATCGGAAACGGATCGGAATGATATCTGAAGGTGAGGATAATGATCTAACGTTGTTGATGTTATGGTGGATATTATAGTTTAGGTTTGTTTTTATTTACAGTTTTTTTTAATCATTCATTAATTATAATTAGGGTTGAGTTAAATGAAGTAGTAGATATATGGTTTAAGGACATGTAATAGTGGGTAATGAGATGAGATAAGACGGGCGTGGGTATAGATGTTAAGAGAGAGAAGAGTGAGAGGTGGTGTTGGATGGTAGTTAAGTAGTTAGTTGTTTAGTATTGTAAGTATTGTAGTTTATTTAATCATAGATAGTATTACAGTAGTTAGGAGTTTATATATTTATAAATTATTATATCTCAAGATCTCTCTAATAGCATCAATTGTACGTTCTAAATCTACTTTTCCTGCGTCTTCCTTACCTTCCCTCCCAACACTCCCCCCTCATCTTCCCCATCTTCCATCTCCCCTGCCTCCTCTCCCCTGCTCTTTCCCTGTTCTATCCCTTCCCTTCCACTCCCCACC
>JAJMID010000044.1:0-28779 GCA_030583405.1 Sugiyamaella americana | reverse complement strand
TGAAGCGGCTATTGTGAGGCTTTCATGTTAAAATCGAGTCAAGCTGAGGATTGAAAGTTAGTATAAAATGGTTAAAAAGGTTTTTAATATTGTTGTGGAAGGATGTTGCCATGGAGAGCTGGACGAAATATATCTGGCAATTAGCAAACTAAAGAAAGAAGTTGATTTAGTTTTGATTTGTGGTGATTTTCAAGCTTTAAGAAATGAACAGGATATGAATTGTATAGCTATGCCTAATAAATATAGAAAATTGGGAGATTTTTATAAATATTATACTGGTGAAAAGATAGCTCCATATCCAACTATTTTTATTGGTGGTAATCATGAAGCAAGCAATTATTTATGGGAGTTGTTTTATGGTGGTTGGGTGGCTCCAAATATTTATTATTTAGGTGCTGCTGGGGTAGTGAACTTTAACGGTTTGAGGATTGGTGGATTATCAGGAATTTATAATCATTCTCATTTTCATTGGGATCATTTAGAGAAATTACCTTATAATTATGGATCCGAAAGATCTGTTTATCATGTACGAAAATTTGATGCAATGAAACTTCGACTTTTAAGTGAAAGATTAGATATTATGTTAAGTCATGACTGGCCAGCAGGAATTGAACATTTCGGCAATATTAAAGAATTGTTAAGGAAGAAGAAGCATTTAAGCAAGGATATTGATAGTGGTAGATTAGGTTCACCAGCTGCTAGAGCAATTTTAGAGAATGTTAAACCTCAACATTGGTTCAGTGCTCACTTACATGTTAGATATGAAGCAATGGTTAATCATGTAAATGGGAGGGATAATGGAGAATATGTAGTTAAAAATCAAAACAAGAATGATGATGAAATTGATCTAGATGATTTGATTGACGATGACAATGAAAGTAAAGATGGTAATGAAAATATTAATGATGATGAAATTGATCTTGGTGATGAACTATCAGTTGAAGAACCAATTCCACTCTCTTTAACTCCAAAAACAACTCAATTCCTCGCTCTTGATAAATGTATTCAAGGACGAAACTTCATTGAGCATGTTCAAATTTCTATTGAAACACCAAATAAGCGTAAAAGAGATAATGATGATGATGAGGGAAGTGAAAAATTTCAATTATCATATGATCCTGAATGGCTAGCAATCACAAGGGCATTTCACAAATATTTTAAAACCTCTTTTGATCAAAAAGTTGAAGAGTTACCACCATTAAATAATATAGATTTGTTAAAAGAATCAATTGAAAAGGAGTTGACCTGGGTAAATGAAAATATTGTGAACAAAAATTTGCTTGAAATTCCGAATAACTTTCAATTATTAACTGAGATTCCTATTGACCGTTCTCCAACTTGGGCAAAATCACAACCTATTGAAATAAACAACAATCAAACTGATGAATTTTGTAAATTATTAGAGATTGATAATCGTATTTATCATAGGTAGAAAGATAGCCAAATATGCTGTTGATGTAAAATGAATAGATAGTGTATTTGTAGAATGTATTTATATTTATTTATATAATTTAGAGATAACAATTTATATCGCCAATAAATGCAATTGCTCTATTTTGTTCAAACCATTTAATATATATAATGAATTAATGATTGTAGATGTTTAGAGCTTCATTTGAGATATATATTTGTTTAATCATATCAATTGCTTTTAATATAATTCAATTATTTTAAACTTATTTACTATATTAAAGATATTGCAATACATTATTAAACAGTAACAGAGATAGATGATGATTATAAGCAATTAATTCATGATCATATATTAGGAGTATCTGCTAGATTTACCAGCTCTGACAGAGTAACACAGTAACGAAGGCAAGTAAGTAACAAGAGCTACTACAACTGAACCTCGGCCAAAGTTAATACCAATAATTTTAGATCATATAAAGTTAACTCATTCAATAACTACCTCTCGTTATGCTACTCAATCTTAATTAAAATTATTAAATCCCATATTATTATTCAGAAGCATATCCATTAGCTTCAGGTCTCAACGGAGTAAAGCCACTGAAAGCTACAGAACACGTAATATCTAACTTAATTAACTTAATTATAATTAAAATAAATATTATTCACACAACTACCTAGATATGTCTCCATACTTGAATATAACCATCCAAAGATGATGTAGCTATTTCAGTAGAATCAGGATGAACAGCTAGAGCAAATGAAGTAGAAGAAGCAGTAGAATTATGAAATGTTTGAACTAACGTACGGACCATTCTTCCTGAAATAAAATCCCATATATAAACCTTCCCATCTTCACTTGCAGAAATAACTTCAGCATCATTTTTAATAAAATTACTTTTGATTCTATACAAACTATTTCTATGACCTTGAAATGTTTGTAACAACGTACCATTATCTATATCCATTAATCTAATTTTATTATCTAATGATGATACAAGAACTGTATCACCATCAGTACTAAATTTAACTGATGTAACTGGATGATTGATTGTTATAGTTGATAATTTTCCTTTACGAATATCATATATTCTAACTTTTCCATCCACTGAACCAGTTACAATATTAGCATCTCTAATGAAAACGCTTGAAACACTATCAACAGCATCAGAAAGAGTTTGAATAGGAGAATAATTATTAGATCGACAATCCCATAATTTAACAGTCTTATCAAAACTACCCGTTGCAACAACTGAACAATCGGAATTAAAACAAACACTGTTTATTCTTGCAATATGACCAGAAAATTTATTTTCAATTGTTCCCGTGGTTACATTACAAACATAAGCATTTCTATCTCCACCACAACTAGCAAATTTTGAATCATCATAAGAAACATTAATATCTAATACTTCATAACCATGAAATTGATAAGTTTTGATTTTATTTCCAGTTTTTGAATTCCAAAGATTGATTTTTCTATCTTGACCACCAGATAATAAGTAACTTCCATTTGAGTTATAAGTTAGAGCATGAATAGCACCAGAATGAGAATTAGGAATTTCAAGTTTAACTGACATTACATGGTATGTAGGAGGTTTTAGGATTTAGGATGTAGTAAGGTGGTTAATGGTTATTATTAGTCCATAATCAATATAGTTTGAGGGATAAGGGTAAAGATCTAACATACACCTCCAGTTAGATCTCGAAAATGTACTCCAATATCATTTTATCGATCATAGGTCCCCAACCTTTTTATAGAATATTTCCAAAACATGAGAGATTCTTTAGTAATAACCTCTTACTATAGTAGTTACCCTCCTAAACGTACAGTATATAATGAGAAAATTCCAAGTGAAAATTCTTGATTCATGAAATACACATATTAGCCAATTTTATAGTTAATATTGTAAGTAGAGATAAAATACTAATGATAAGAATTAAAATGATGAAATCAACCATTTTTAAATTTTATTTTAAGATAGGAAGTGCCGTATGATATATAATGATCACAAAATGGGAACACTGAGAAACTCTTATCATTGGTAAATGGTGAAGTGAATGAATAGGAACTAACAGTTTAGGTACGCCAGTAATTAGATATGATATGAGGTTGTAATGTTTTATATAGATATTATATATTAGATTGTATATAGTATTATAATTATATAGAATCGTAGATTATATGTATGATTAAATAGCATTAAGATAAATAAATAAATATTTTTAAGAAGATTGAATTATATATACAAGGTGCTAGTTAAAGGAGACTATTTTTCCAATTTCTCTTGTAATGCTTTTGGAATTTCTTCAAATTCTAAGTCTCCACTCTGTAAATCGTTTACATCTAGTGAACCTTTAGTCATAACCTCGCCTTTACTAGCAAGAATATCTTCTAGAGTAATCCTTTCATCAGAGAATATCTAATTTGTTAGTTATTTGCTCAACATCATTACCATATTAGTGTTACATACCTTTAAGTGATCTGCTATTAAATGACGGTTTTTACAACCAGGGCATTGAATCAGAACTGTTCCACCATGATAAGCTTGTTTTGATACATTATGACTAGAGCGAGTGGAGCACTTTTTACAGGTGAATGTAAGTTGATAAGTAGGTTTATCCATACGAAGCTGGCCTTCTCTTTCACCGGGAGGAGGAGATTTAGCAGAAGATGATGTTGAAGAAGAAGATCTGGAATTAAATCTGAGAGAAGTGGCGGAATCTTTGGCTAAACGAGTAGTGAAAATGGTACCTGCTGGTCGAATAAACGACCGACGTAGAGAATTCAACATTTGTAATCTAGCAGGTCCAGCTAAGGTTCTATAAAACATCATTGTGAAGGTTAGTTGATGGCAATATTAAAAGTAGATAGGAAGTTAAATTAAAAATCCGGTACGTTTATAAGAATTTTAAAATAATATTGTAGCATAGCAATTTGGCAGTACTTTGCATGTGTACCTCTATAAAGCAATACTTAGAATGCACGGAGAAGTTCATTATTAACTTGTAATTTCGCTATCTTGAACACCCAATATGGATTTAAAATCGTATAAAGAAGTTTCAGTAAGAGGTGGAAGGACAACTTTTAATTGGGAAGATGTTAAGGGTGATAAGCATAGGGCCCACTATCTGGGGAGCTCTGTAATGGCTCCCTTTCAAAGAGGGAATAAGGATCCAAATTGGTATTCAAAAGAGAAGGAAAGTTCTAAACTAGAAAGAGATTCAGAAATTGAAAAAGTAAAAGAACTTGAAAAGCAAGCAATGTCTGAACTTTTAGGATATAATTTGGAGGATTTTGAAAGTAATAAAGAGAGTAACTCAACTGAAGGGAGTTCGATGGGGAGGAGGAGAGATAACCCGAGAGATAGAAGTGAGAGAAGAAGGGAAAGAGGACATAATTCGAGAGATAGATCGAGGGATAGATCGAGGGATAGACCGAGGGATAGATCGAGGGACAGGGAAGGTAAGTCCAAACATAATAATAGAGATATTCATAGTCATACTCATAGGGATAGAACCAGAGAAAGATCTTCTCGCAACGACGATAGGGTAAGAAATGAACGTAGTAGAAGCAACTCTCCTCACAAGCATCATCATCATCATAGAGATAGGGATAGACACAGACGCTCCGAAAAGGACCACAGATCCACTGCTTCCAGACACCGAGAACGAGATCATCTTGGAAATAAAGAACGAACTAGAGATGAGGAGATAAGCTCCCGGTGATTTTAGATTTTTATGATAACTTTTACTTCCCCACATAGTTACAGATATTCATTAAGATAATGGATAATTGACTTCTGCTAGTATATTTACTCCCTATTGGCAACAGAGTAAGCTTACAACCTAGCTCTATCTCTATCGGAGGAGGTACTAAATAGTCTTAGCTAGCACCTACATATATATTACCATCTTATATAACTAATCTAATAATTTAATCCGAGCGTAGCTCGGAACAACGGGTCCGGGCAGAGCCCGGCCGCCGGAGGCAGCGATCCAAAAAAGTAGTATAATAAATTAAATCAAAAAATATTTTATAGACCCTTACCACCGCCAACAGAACGGGACATATTAACACCAGCTAATTTTTGAATATAGCTTTGGGTAGGGGCGATTTTTCTAACTGATCGAACTTCATCAGCAGAATAACCTGGAATACGAATATTCCAATTACGTTCAAGATGAAGTTGAAGATCTTTAACTTCAAGAGTATCAGCTTTACGATGCTTTGCCAAACGACAAGCAAATGAAGTTACACTTGTAACAAATTCATCAGCAAGGTCTAAAAGTAATTCTTCAACATCACCATCAATCATTGCTTCTTTATCATCACCAACTACACTACTTACAAGTTCACTGAGTTTACGTTTTGAGAGAACCCGATCACCAGTTACTTCAAATTGAGGAGGTTTAGTCAGCGCAGGAGTAGTAAGAGCAGAACCAGTGATAGCATTACCACCAGATAAAGTAGGTCTACCAGGTTTTACATTTACTGGTATTGGCTGTTTAACTGTTAAATTTTGAGGAATTGGTAATGAAGCAACAGTTGCTCTTGTAGGTGATGACATTGCTTGGGAGGTAGTAACATGATTTGGTGGAGGATTAGGGCGAGCAGAAGGACCAGTTGGTTGTGGAGTTGATACTGCAGAGGCAGTTGTTGCAACAGTACCAGCCGGTGATTGTTGAGATGTTAATTGAGCAGCAATTCTAGTTGAAGCAGCTAACCCATTTGCCATTCTTGCAGCATTGTTAGCAGCATTAGGAGTACCAGGACCTGGAATTGGAGTGCCAACAGCAGGTGACATTGGTCTTCCAGCAGATGCGATTGATGCATTACTGGCAACACTACCAGGTCTTTGAATAGGAGTAGATGCTGGACCAGTAGTTGAAATATTTGGTGATGCTAAAGGTTGAGAAGATGGAGGCATTTGATTTTGAAGAGCTGGTGATTGACGAGCAGAGATTGCTGCTTGTTGTTGTTGGAATTGTGCTTGAGCTTGAGCTTGTGCTTGTGCTTGTGCTTGTGCCTGAACTCTTGCTTGTGCTTGTGCTTGTGCTAGAGCTTGTGCTTGAGCTTGAGTTTGTGCTTGAGTTTGCTGTTGTTGCTGTTGCTGTTGTTGATTTTGTGCTTGTGCTTGTACTTGAGAATTTTGTTGTTGTTGTTGTTGCCTTGCAGCTGCTTGGATTTGTTGCATTACTTGAAGTTCAAGACTTTTATAATTATCTTTACGTTCACGTAAGGATTGCTCTTGTTGACGAGCACTTGCTCTTCTTTCTTCATCTAAATTAGGTTCTCGTAATAATGTTTCTACTCTATTAATTTGTTCTTGAAGAGTTCTTTGAATTAAACGAAATTGTTCAAGCTGACCATTTCTATATGCTAATTGTTGTTGAGGGGTCATATTTTGAAACTGTTGACGTTGGCGTTGTTGTTGCTGTTGAGCTTGGAATGGAGTAAGACGTGTTTGAGGATTAGTTGTAGTATTAGCCTGTTGAAGTCTTAGTTGTTGCTGTTGTTGTGGTTGCTGCTGTTGCTGTTGTTGCTGCTGCTGTTGTTGCTGCTGCTGTTGTTGCTGTTGTTGTTGTTGTTGTAATTGAGCCAGAGCTGCTTGGTTTTGAGGCGTAGATGTTGTAACATTCATATTAGCTTGTTGAGCACGAGCATGAGCCTGTGCTTGAGCTGCTTGAGCTTGTGCCTGAGCTTGTGCTTGAGCCTGAGCCTGAGCTTGCGCCTGAGCTAATGCTTGAGCTTGAGCTTGTTGTGCCTGTTGTGCCTGTTGTGCTTGCTGAGCTTGCTGAGCTTGTTGTGCTTGTTGTGCCTGCTGTGATGCTTGCATTTGTCCTTGGTATTGCTGTAACACCTGTTTAATCCTTTGCGCTCGTAAAAAATGAGCTTGCCCTTCTTGAGAATGAGGTCCAGCATTAACAACTCCTTGCATTGCCTGTTGATATTGTTGAATTAAAGTACTTAATTGCTGAGGTTGTAAATTTACTAATCTATTACGAACTGCTTGAGCTTGAGCTTGGGCAGTCTGATTTGCACCCGCATTGTTGGAGGCACCACGGTTGTTATTATTATTACTATTATTATTCATGGCGATAGAGTTTCAGTTATATGTAATGATTGAATATGAGGAAGATGAAATAAATGTCAAGTATTGTACGGTGGAATCAAAAAGGGATGGTTATGAAATTTCACAAAAAGTGCTAGTTATGTGGAGCAGGTGTATGTTAATCAAGCCCCAGCTGTTTATCCGGATTATCTCCAAGTTAAACTCCCAACTGTTACTGTGTACTTACACACTACTACTACTCACACTGTTAAATTTCTCTGCTTAGCTATCAATACACATACACACGGCACTACTTTACACTTCCTTACAATTCCATTACCAAACTATATAATCGACTCTCTCTATTTCCACGTTACGTTTCTTCTCGAAGTACAGTTACATTTAATAAAGAAGAAAATCGGAAAATGTAAGTAATTATATTATTTAAATTAATATATTGACAATGTAAACTAACCTCTTAGGACCGATTCTTTAGTACCTGATCCTGTGATTGCTCAGGCATCACTTCATAATCCTCTACCTTTAATACTTCGTCCTTATGTTTGGCCCTTTATCTTTTTATACCCAATTTTCGGATATTTTTATCATTTCAAATATGATGATTATATTCAAGGTTCAGAATGGACTTATGTTTATCTTGGATCAATTATGTCTTTTCAAGCATTATTCTATATTATGCCATTTTGGAATGTTGAAATTAATAAAAGTTTCACTACCAAACCTGCTAAATCAGTTGAAGATGCATCTTTGATTCGTTTGATTCCAGTTGCTAATAGTGGAGCACCAGAGATTTGTAAAATTTTAAAGATTAATACTCAAGATCATCAAGAAGTATCATTTTTATTTCAAAAACGAAGATATATTTATAATGAAGAGAGTAAATCATTTAGTCCTCCACAATTTCTAATCGATGAAGAGACTAAATTGGACGTTTATCAAAAAACTAAGGGTATTAGTGGTGGTCAAGTAAAAATTGATGAATTAACTAGAAAGTATGGTTTAAATAAATTTGATATTCCTGTTCCTACTTTTACTGAACTTTGGAAAGAACATGCTGTTGCACCATTTTTTGTTTTTCAAATGTTTTGTGTTGCTCTTTGGTTTATGGATGAGTTATGGTATTATTCACTATTTTCATTATTTATGCTTGTAGCTTTTGAATCAACTGTTGTATTTCAAAGACAAAAGACTATGGCTGAATTCCGTGGAATGGGTATTCATCCTTATAGTATTAATGTTTTTAGAGATAATAAATGGATTGAAATTCAAACTGATAGTTTATTACCTGGCGATTTAGTTTCTGTTACTCGTACAAAGGAAGATTCTGGTTTACCATGTGATTTAATTCTTATTAATGGTTCAGCAATTGTTAATGAAGCAATGTTATCTGGTGAATCTACTCCATTATTAAAAGAATCTATTCAATTACGTCCTTCAAATGATTTACTTGATATTAATTCAATGGATAAAAATTCTCTTCTTTATGGTGGTACAAAGGTTCTTCAAACAACTGAAATTACTAATCCCCATGTTCCAAATCCTCCTGATAATGGTGCCCTTGCAGTTGTTACACGTACTGGTTTTGAAACTTCTCAAGGTAGTCTTGTAAGAGTAATGATTTTTTCTACTGAACGAGTTGGTGCTGGTAATAAAGAAGCATACTTTTTCATTCTTTTCTTACTTGTATTTGCTATTGCTGCTTCTTGGTATGTTTGGACAGAAGGGGTTAAGGTTGATCGTAAACGTTCAAAATTATTGTTAGATTGTGTTCTTATTATTACTTCTGTTGTTCCTCCTGAATTACCAATGGAATTAACAATGGCTGTTAATACTTCACTTGCTGCTTTAGGTAAATTCTATATATATTGTACTGAACCATTCCGTATTCCTTTTGCTGGTAGAGTTGATGTTTGTTGTTTTGATAAAACTGGTACTTTAACTAATGAAGATCTTGTTGTTGAAGGAGTTGCTGGATTGGTTCCTGGCGATATTCGTGCATTATCAAAAATTAATGAAATTCCTTTACAAAATACTCTAGTGCTTGCATCTGCTCATGCTTTAGTATTACTTGACGATGGTGAAGTAGTTGGTGATCCAATGGAAAAGACAACTTTATCTGGTATTGGTTGGACTGTTGAAAAGAAAGATCGAGTTCGATCTAAAAAAGATGATTCTAAAAAACTTCGTATTCTTCGTCGTTTTCAATTCTCTTCTGCTCTTAAACGTTCTTCTAGTATTGCTAATGTTGAAGGTAAAACTCTTGTTGCTGTTAAAGGTGCTCCTGAAACTCTTCGTAATATGCTTGATGAAATTCCTGCTGAATATGAAGAAACATACAAGTCATTTACTAGAACCGGTAGTCGTGTTCTTGCATTTGCTTATAAATATCTTGAACCTAATATTAGCGATAATAAGGTTACATCTCTTGCACGGGAGCAAGTTGAAAGTCATCTTATCTTTGCTGGTTTTCTTGTTTTCCATTGTCCATTAAAAGGTGATGCTGTTGCTACTGTTAAAATGTTGAATGAGTCATCTCATAGAGTTGTTATGATTACTGGTGATAATCCCCTTACTGCTGTTCATGTTGCTAAAGAAGTTGAGATTGTTGAAAGAGAAGTACTTATTCTTGATGCACCAGAAGAAGCTCATGGTTTACATCATGAATTAGTTTGGAGAACTGTTGATGAAAACAAAATTATCCCTGTTAAATCTTCTGAACCATTAAATCTTGATCTTTTCGAAGATTATGATTTATGTGTTACTGGTTATGCTCTTGCTAAATTAACTAATCATGAACATATTGTCGATCTTATTCGTCATACATGGGTTTATGCTCGTGTTTCTCCTACTCAAAAGGAATTCATTCTTACTGTTCTTAAAGAAGCTGGTTATGTTACTCTTATGTGTGGTGATGGTACTAATGATGTTGGTGCTTTAAAACAATCTCATGTTGGTGTAGCACTTCTTAATGGTACTGATGAAGGAATGAAAAAGATGGCAGAAAATAACAAGATCTTAGCTCTTCAAAGAGTTTATGAAAAACAAGTTGATATTATGAAACGTTGGAATCAACCAACCCCACCAGTTCCTGAACCAATTGCTCATTTATATCCACCAGGACCAAAGAATCCTCATTATGTTAAAGCAATTGAAGCACATGGAGGCGTAGTTGATGAAAAGACAAGAGAAGAAATCCGTCAAATTGAAGCAAGAGAAGTTGCTGCTAATAAATCAGCTGCACTTGCTGATAAAATTACTGCAATGATGGATGAAGATGATGAAAATGAACCACCAGCTCTTAAACTTGGGGATGCATCAGTTGCCGCTCCATTCACTTCTAAACTTGGTAATGTTTCTGCTATTACTCATATTATTCGTCAAGGTAGATGTACACTTGTTGCTACTATTCAAATGTATAAAATTCTTGCCCTTAATTGTCTTATTTCTGCTTATTCACTTTCAGTTCTTTATCTTGCTGGTATTAAAATTGGTGATGGCCAAGCTACTATCTCTGGTATTCTTCTTTCTGTATGTTTCTTATCAATTTCTCGTTCAAAAGCAATTGATGAACTTTCTAAACAACGTCCACAACCAGGTATTTTCAATATTTACATTATGGGATCTATTCTTGGTCAATTTGCTGTTCATATTGCAAGTCTTATCTATATTACTAATAGAGTTTATGAACTTGAACCACGTGCATCAGATATTGATCTTGAAGCAGAATTTGCACCATCTCTTCTTAATACTGCCATTTATCTTCTTCAACTTCAACAACAGATTTCAACTTTTGCAGTTAATTATCAAGGACGTCCATTTAGAGAGAGTATTACTGAAAACCGTGGTATGCTCTATGGACTTGTAGGAGTTTGTGCCTTAGCATTTTCAGGTGCTACTGAATTTGTTCCAGAACTTAATGAATCTCTTAAACTTGTTCCAATGAATGGTTTATTTAAATTCCGACTTACAACTGCAATGGTTCTTGATTTTGGTGTTAGTCTTTTAATTGAAGTTGTATTAAAACATTTCTTTATGGATTCAAAACCATCTGATATCGCATTAAGGTATCATGAGCGTGAGGGCAGTCTTGTTCAAAAGAAAAATAAATAAAAATAGCAATATATATAGATGTGTAGAATAAATATAATAATATCCTTTTGAAACGTATGAGATGGAAAGCTTCCCCGGCAGAGCCTGATCGCCGGAGGCGTGATGAGCGTTAGGTTAACGTGTACGCGTATTAGTTATTAATTCATTAAATATATATATAGACCATAAATACCACTAAATAATATAAATTGTGTCAGATTGATCATGAACAAAAATTTTATTTTGTAAAGTCATCTCTCTAAGTGCTGCTCTTGCTTCTTCATTCTTGAAAACATCTTCTTTTTGCATACGCTTATTAACAGATTCAATAAGTAATTCAATGGATATTGGTTCATTAGCTGGGAATCGTGATGAATCAGAGAGTAATTGACCAACAATTCTTGAAAATTCATCTAATCTTGAACGAGAAATATCACCTTGAATTAATGAAGCATCAGTTGCAGTTGTTAAACCTTGCTGCCTAGAAGAAGATGATTGTTGTGATTCGTCCTCTTGGCTAGCCCAAGATTCTTGTGAAAATACATGACCTTGTGATGACGATAGTTGTGAACTATCTGGAATACCTGCTCTTCTTGCTGCAATTGCCTTTTGTCTTGATGTAGTAATTCTTTGTGACACAAGTTCAACATCATTATCAACTTCATCGTCATCTTGATTCTCTCTTGCTACCCTTCTACTTCTACTTCCTGTATACACTACTTCTTCTTCATCATCAACTTCAACATCAGAGACTTCACTATCATCATCAACTTCAATATTCGAAGTTGTTTTCCTCCTTTTATGCTTTTCTGGGATATTAACTTCTTTAAATAAAGCGTAACGAAGAATTTCTTCCGCTACTCTTGCATCTTCTTCTTCAACTCTTGTTGATAATCTTGCTTTTGCATGTGCAGTTGATATACGAATAAGTGTTTCTAATGTTCTTGCGGTAATTGGTGAAGTACGGCGTTGATTAATACTAAGGTCGTCATTACGAAGTCCGGAGTATGTTTCAATAATATAATCAGATGCTCCTTTTGTAAGTACTGGTTTTATACGATATTTTGCATATTCAATATATTTACGAATAAATTGTATACTGAGAACTTGATTCTTCTTATTTCTAGTTGAACCTATTCCGCTATGAATCATGGGATTAAATTTTTCATAGACTAAATCTTGTCTATTTAAATCTTCTTCTTGTTCACCAACGGCAAGATTCTGTCCTTGTGTATCTCTAACTGGTACCCCTTCTTCATTTCCTGGTGCTAAGAATCGATGCATTCTTAATACATGTTCAGAGATTGCTCTATCACGAGTATCATCAATTTCATCAGTAACAACAAATAATAAATCAAATCTTGATAATAAAGAATCTGGTAATGCGATATTCTTGTGAGGATCTTTATGAGTATCATATTGACCATAAATAGGATTTGCTGCAGCAATTACACTACATCTAGCATTTAATGTTGTATGTATACCAGCTTTAGCAATTGTAACTGTTTGTTGTTCCATTACTTCATGAATAGCAACTCTATCAATATCATTCATTTTATCAAATTCATCAATACAAACAACTCCTCTATCAGCTAATACCATTGCGCCTGCTTCAAGTCTTCTTTCACCTGTTTCTTTATCAGTTGTTACAGCAGCAGTTAAACCAACACCTGATGAACCACGACCAGTAGTTGCAACAGCTAAATTTGCAGTATTAAGTACAAATCTTAACATTTGAGATTTTGCTGTTGAAGGATCACCAACCATTAAAATATTTATATCACCTCTAATATGGGTACCATTTTCAAGATTCTTTTCTGCTCCACCTAATAACATTAATAATACGGCCTTTTTAATATAATCATAACCATAAATACTTGGTGCTAAAGATTGTGATAATAAATCAAAGATATGCTTCTTTTTGGAAATTTTGTTAATATTACGAATATCAACATCATTGATCGATGTTTGAGCATTTGCCTTTGATGATAGTAAAACAATATTATTTGCTAATAAAACTGATTTAAATGTTGAAGATTGATTTTTACCACCACCTCCATTACCTAAAGATCGATAAACACCAACTAATTGAACTCTATCACCCGGTTTTGTTTTATCAACTAAATCATCATCCATAATAACATCGATAGATCTTGGCAATTGACCAGCAGGAGCTCTTTCAGGCATTTCTTGAATTGAAATTGTTTGATGATCTCTATAAGTACTATAGCCATATTCAGTAATAAGTGGATTTCCTTGACTATCTTCAGTTGGATAAGCACTTGATTGTGGTAATGGGTCAAATGATGTTGTTTGATCTTTATATTCACGAGCATGAAATTCATTTGTAACTTCACAATAATGAACTGATCGAATAACCTTTGGTCTTACTAAAGAACAACGAGTTACAATCCCTTCAATACTGACCAATTTTCCTAAATGAGAAGCGTGAATTGTTCTTGGATTAACCCAATGATCACCAAATGAACCTTTAAAAGCCACATAGAATGGAGTTTGATCATCAATAAAAGTTGAAGGATTCTTAATAGCAAATGCTACTTCTCTTAATGCTTTGTCAACAGCAGGTAAATATTCAGAAGGATTGTTTAATATACCTTTCCAGAATGAACGATCATATTCTCTTATATCATCAAGGGAAACTGGTAAACGAGTTAATCCTCGAGCAAGTAGATTTCTAATTTCAGATTTATAATTT
The DNA here is from genome assembly GCA_030583405.1 of Sugiyamaella americana. Classification (NCBI taxonomy): domain Eukaryota; kingdom Fungi; phylum Ascomycota; class Dipodascomycetes; order Dipodascales; family Trichomonascaceae; genus Sugiyamaella; species Sugiyamaella americana. The sequence continues at coordinate 14,487 of JAJMID010000044.1, read as the reverse complement.
GTTGGACCATTATCATTATCTAAGAATTCAGTAAATTTACGAACTTTATCGTCTAAAGAAGCATCAGAAGGTTCTGACATTTTAATTGATAGTTGTAAATTTTCAATGATAGAAAGAAAGAATGAAGAAGTTAATTAAACAATTTAATCGATTATGCAAGAAAGTGGGAAAAAACGCGAAGACGCGAGTTTCGAAGGAGTTTAATTTACATTTCCCAATTGGTTAAATTAAAATACGCGTAAATGGTGGGGCGTCTGCATATCGAGATTTAGCTAGCTATGGGGTTTGTATAAGGGGAGATCTTATGCTGGGTTACGATCGTGTAGAACTTACGCGTAAATTTCTTTACGTTTTAGTAGAGTTGTAATGTAAATATAAAGATATAGATAAGTATATGGATATAACTGTTGCTTACAATTACTCGAATCAAAATGGTAGACGCTAGTTAAGGTATAAAAATTGCATAGTTTATTCCCACTACATGAATATATGCGATTAACGGTTATGCTAACTACAACTGAAGAAATAAAGAATAGTTTGGTCAAGATAGTGAGCAATAGAGGGAGTTCACTATTAGTGTAGACCCGAAATTTGTTGATTTCATCTAGCAGAACATTTCCTGGACAGTCACGGACTCAGTGAGTCGTATACTGGGCTATTATGAATCGGAAATAGCCATTTGTACGAATAAAAGTACAAGTTCCGAACGTTTAAATTTGCAAGCTGAATGACGGAATAGACCGTTTCGACGGTTCTTAATATAGTTAAGTAAATTTTATAATCAAATATATTCATGTAAGTTGAATAAATGCATATTACATTATACCACACGGTACATCACATGACAAGAAATGCTATAACTATTACACATTATCACGTTACAATCAAACGAAGCTAGAGGTAATTATACAGAACGATAACCAGATTATGAAACTGAAACTAAGAAGTTTCAATCTTTACAGTAATATTTATTACGTTACTACCATTCATCCAATCCCATTATAGTAATTCCTTAACTTAATCTTCAAACCTAAATACGGAGATACAATTAACTTAACCAACCCGATTAACGTCAAAAACAGTGTGAGCAAGGTAAGTAGCCTAAACCTTAATGCCGTTCAGGGTTCAATATGCATCTCAATGCACAATGTCATGAAAATCAACGAACTCGATGTGGGCTGATTATCCGGAGTACCTACTCCGCAAAGAATAACTTTGTTAGATGTCCGTGTTATTCCTTACTCCGGACAAAACCGAACTCTGGATTGAGATGGAAAGATGTATGCAATGTATTTTAAGCTATGTAACAAAATGTTCTATATATTCTTAACTATGTATTCTAATGTATAGAAGGGAACTTAGGGAAAACTTCCACTTCTCCGTTACGTCCCGCTCTGGTTTTAAATTATTAGAAAGATATACTATCTTTTGCGTAACCGAAGTCAATAATCACTCTTCCATACACCCATTTGAGTTTAAATTACAGATAATCTATGCTTAGGGATGAGCGGGGTAATCAAATATCTTCAGCTTCTCTATGGCCTGATGAATATGTCTTGGCTGTATAAGGTAATGACATATATATAAAGTTATCCAATAGTTATTAAGTTAAATGTAAAAATATAGCAATATAAATAATGATCAAAAATCCTCTTTTAATAAAAGCTTTCTTTCATTTCCTCATAATAAAATCAACTTATTTAATACATATCTTACCATGACCGACGCTCTTACTGAAAAACAAATTGAATACATCAAAGCTGGTATTCCTGCTATGGAATCAGCTGGTGATGCCTTTTTAGCAGATTTCTATCAAACTATGATTAGTGAAAATCCTTCTCTTTTAAACATTTTTAATAGAACTCATCAACGTACTCTTGATCAACCAAGAGCTTTAACTCATGCAGTCTTGCTCTATGCTAAAAATATCGATAACTTAGGAACTCTTTCACCATTAGTTCAAAAGATTGTTGAAAAGCACGTTTCCTTGCAAGTTCAACCAGAACTTTATCCAGTTGTCGGTAAATATCTTTTAAAAGCCATTGAAAAAAAATTTGGTCCTGAAGTAGCTACTAGAGATTTCTTAGAAGCATGGGGTGCTGCATATAACCAATTAGCAAATATTTTAATTGCAGCAGAAAGAAAAAGTTATGAAATTAATAAAGAATCAGTTGGTGGTTGGGAAGGTTATCGTGAATTCAAAGTTGTTGAAAAGATTCCTGAAACCCCAAATGTTACGTCATTTAGAATTGTTCCTGTTGATGGAAAGAAGACTATTATTCCTCAACCTGGTCAATATCTTGGGTTTAGATTTAAGATTCCTGTCGCAGATAGTGAAGTATCTACTAGACAATATTCAATTTCAGAATTTGTTAAACCACTATTTTCTGGTGCTAAAGGTTATAGAGTTTCAGTTAAAAGAATTCCTGGAGGATTAGTTTCAAATCATTGGCATAGTGATGTTGATGTTGGAACGGTTATCGATGTTAGTGTACCAGCTGGTGATTTTGTACTTAGAAAGAATCCTGTTTCAAGAAATGCCGTATTGTTTGTCACTGCTGGTATTGGTATTACTCCAGCTATTTCAATGTCTAAGAAAGCATTACAATCAGGATTAAAAGTTGGACTTATTCAATGTGATAGAAATCAAGAAAGTTTACCATTTAAGGAGTACTTCAAACAATTGAAAGAGAAATATTCTGAAGATGAACAATTTCTCCATAAAGTTTACTTATCAAAGTCTGGTAAGAGACTTACTAAAGAAGAATTATTAAAAGTTTTAGATTCTCCTGATCTTCATAAAGCTGATGTATATGTTATTGGACCAAAAGAATTCATGAGGGATGTTAGAAAATGGATTAATTCATCAGAACAAGAGAGTAATGATCATACAGTTTATTATGATTTCTTCGGACCATCTCAATGGGATGATGACGAAGCTGGAAAGAGTACTTAGTTGTGGGTGTTTATAGGTAAATATACTTTATTAACTATTTCAAACATGTATTGGATGGGTCGGGCAAAGCCCGTCGCTTTTTTCGTATATAGTGCACCATATTTAGATAATCAAATAAATAGAAATATATAACGTGATTGCCGTCCTTTTCATGGAATCTAGAGATCCCATCCAAGATACGCTTACTGCTTGATATATGGTAAGCTAAGAACAATAGTACAACATCAACAGATTCGACACTTCACAAATAGTATTATTTGTAAAATAATATATCCAATGATATACTTTAATATTTCACTTCTGTATATTCCTCCTCTTGTGTTTGTTCATGTTCTGTTTTCTCCTGGGTTAGGATATTACTTCCTGATTAGGTCAGATCTTCTTCTCTACTTCACCACCTTAAGTCACCTAACTCTACTACCATCACCTCATGATTGTCTATCATGACAATTCGTATTTTTTGGCCCTTGAATATTGTGAAACTTCAAAGATCAACTGATTATCAACCATCTCTTATAATTGGATGGAATAATTCTCATACTGATATTGTCGTTGTAACGACGTTACCTTTTCTGGATCCATCAGTGGTTGAAACATTATTATTAAGGGATGATTTATTGAAAGGATCTAATTATCCTTGCCCTCAAATATATGAAAGATGTGGGTTGAAAAGGATGAGTGTACTGGGGGTGCTGAATAGTAAGGAGAATAATATTTCTTTATTTAATAAAAATATAATGATTAAAGGGACATTGAATAACGAATTGAAATATCCTGAGCTGGAATTAATAGGTAGAATTAAAGAAGATAAGATTCAAGTCATTACTTTTGATCCTCCTATTCCTACTAGAATGCAATACTTTTCTTTATATCCAATATCATTAGCATTAGCAGAAAAGTCAACATTTACAGTAATCAGTGAAGAATATGAAGCTAATTTAGTTGAATTTACAAATAAGAAGCAGGTAATAATGGATAAAGTCATGGAACATTCACTTCGAAATCCTGAATTATCTTTAAATCAAGGAAGGTTGTTACAAAATTGTATTACTCAGATTAATTGTTCATATGAATTAGGGGAATTAATGAGATACAATGCAGATACTTTATTTCCAAAACTGAAATCGCTAAAACGTAGGTTAAGCGTTAGTGAATCAGTTTTAGAATCAGCAAAATCAGTTCATGATGGATTTTGGAGTGCAATGTATCTATTATATTGTTCATTTATACCAGTGATTAGTAAAATATTTGTAGGAGGAATTCTTCTTGGTCGTATAATAGCAGAAGGGATTTTAAGAGTAATAGAATGGCGACCAGGTACATTGTTTGAAGATGATGATTATAAAATTGAAAATTGGAATATTGGTATTTCATTGACTCAATCAAAACCACCTTCTCCTCCATTGGCATTAAAAGATATATCAGCTACTGCTCAACAAATAGATCTTCGATTACAACAATTCTGTTACTGGCCTATTCAATATCTTACAATAAGAAAACGATCAAAAAATTGGTATAGTAATAGCGATTTCAATATTGAATATATAAGATTTTATAATACTATATGGTTAGTGATGAATGATATAATTCTTGGGGTAGCATTTGGTGGAGTTATACTTGACAATAAAGAATATATTAATGAACATTTATGTTATTTCATTGACGAAATATTATCAATAAAATTTAAAAATATCATGTTATGGTTAATGGATTGGCCAGGTGGTTTAAAACTAAATAATGAATTAGCAGCATTCTTTGGAGAATTATTCCTATGGGTGATTCAGTTTTGGGCCGCATTTCTAAACATATTTCGACCATATTTCTTAATAATAATATCAATTATAGGATATTCAGGATTTGGTGGACTCACGTTATTAATATCGTTAGCATCAGATTTTATGTCATTTTTAACTCTTCATGTTTATGCATTTTATGTTGCGTCAGCTAGGATATACCATTGGCAATTAGTAGTACTTCATTCATTATTCCATTTATTCAGAGGGAAAAAACATAATGTACTAAGAAATCGTATTGATTCCTGTAATTATGAATTAGATCAACTACTAATGGGAACAATCTTCTTTACAGTATTACTATTTCTACTACCAACAGTATTAGTATTTTATTTATTCTTTGCATTTAGTCGATTTTCAATAGTTTTGTTATGTGCATTTTTAGAAAGTATATTGTCATGTTTAAATCATTTCCCATTATTTGCTATATTATTAAGAATGAAAGATTCGCAAAGATTACCAGGAGGAATTCAATTTGAATATGAAACAAAGGATATGACATATGTTAAATTAAAACCAATACCATTAGGCTTTGATCATATATTCCATCAATATAATATATTAGGACAAAGATTAAGAATGCATTATTTATCATTTCAAGTTATAACCAGATTATTAACCGGGCAATTTGTTCCAATTCAAAGAACAAAATTGTATGTTTTACTATATTCAATGTTACCAGAAAAAAGAGTTACTCTTAGCGAGCTATATAACAAACTTTGCGAAACCGACTAATAAACTACCTTTTCTACTTCACCAATTTTGCCTCCGGCGGCCGGGCTCTGCCCGGACCCGTTGTTCCTCGCTTCGCGAGGAATATCTTAGATTGAGAAGCAATTACGAACCATCGGCCGGTTTAAGCTTTCAGCATGATCCCACTTTTGCCAAGAAGTTTGAATTATGCGACACAAACGTTCCCCCCCTTCTTCACCTAATCTCATCCATTACTTTTAACCATTCCTCGCGAAGCGAGGAACAACGGGTCCGGGCAGAGCCCGGCCGCCGGAGGCACTGTGGATGGGATGGAGAGTGTTTATTATCATCTAAAGAAATGCAAATAGAGGTTTATATGCATAGTTGTTTTTATAGGAGTTTGTTTAAGCCTTTGTTGGTAAAGACATGTCTTTTTGTCTTTGCTGTTGAACTTTAGCTACTGCATATACTACACCAGCAAGGAAACCAAGGAAGATAGCAGAAACATTTGCAAATGTAACTGGGGTATCAAAGAAAATAAGTCCTGATAAAGCAACTGGCAATTTGTTTAATGCTCCAACCATTGAATAGGTTGTAGATGATGTAACACGAACGCACCATCCAGAGGTGTATGAGATACCAAGGGAGAATAATCCAGAGAAAATCATCATTGAAAATACAAGGTTACGGGTTGCTGGTGGGAAATTAAGAGCAACATTTTCTGGTGACCAATCTTCAAATAATAATGATCCTAAAAGAAGAACTGGAATTGATAATAAGTTATTGTAGAACATGGTATCTAAATCGGTGAAATTAGTTAACTTTATACGTTTACGAAGGAATAAAACAAATCCAGCATTTGACAAACAATTGGCAAACATCCAGAAGTAACCTAAATTGAAAATTCCATAAGTAGCAGAATCACTACCAGGAGTAGCAGAAGTAATATCAGCCCAAGAAGCAACAACTGATGATAAAACAATTAAACCAAATGATAATAAAGTCATTGGAGTGACACTACCACCAAACCAAAGAACTTCTCCATAAGCAATAAGAATAATAGTAACATTTTTGAAAATAGTAAAAACTGGAATGCTTAAATATTGCATTGCTTTTGAAGCAGTATAGATCATAGCAACTAAAAGAAGAGAAATTGGAAACCATTTCTTTGCTTCAGCAGAATTAAATGAACGGAAATTAACAATTCCTAAAGATTTCAACCCAAGAATTACAAGTAAACAGATAAGAGATTGAGTTGCTAATAAAATACAATTAAAATTAAAATGTCCAACTGATAGGACATATTTATTTGTAACAGTCATCATAATGGATGATAAACAGTAAGCAAGAACTGCTACCGGAGGAGAATTCTGTAAAGAAACTTTAGGTTCAACCATTTTTCTTAATTTTTTAAAAATTCGATATAAAAGGAATAAAGTGAATAGCCCGAAAATGATTGAAAGCGTTGATTCGAGCTCAATAGTTTTGATTATTAAATTTGTTCTTGTAAAGATCCAACCGTGACTTTTATTTTTATAAATAATAAATAAAAGTTAAAAGATCTAACAGAAACGTTTTACGTGTTAATCTTAATCAATGATAACAGGGCTACGCATTTTTTTTTTTTTGTCTTTTTCTTAATTGATGGATGATCAGCGTTCGTAACGTAGTTCGTAACGTAGCCATACAAGCGCGTAGCGCGATAACACCAACAGTTATTATACTGTAAGATATTAATGAGTGGAGGAGAGTAGCTTGTTATTATCAACTGGTATTTGTAAAGGTTAAAGTTGTAAATCGTATATAGATTGATTAGATAGATTAGCAATAGTTTATTTTAATATATAACTTTAATCTCTAGTTGAAATTTGCATTTCTTCCATTGTTTAATCTCTCTCGCTACTAACTCTGGTATGCGTACAGATCTTTTTTTGTCGTCCTCGGAAAATATCTGCATACTTCATTCTCCGGAATAAATCCCTTTATGAATTGGGAGAAATAAGACTTAGCGTTGACTCTTATTGAGGTTTATTAAATATGCATGCAACCCTAATTAAAACGTGATTTATTATGTACCCCTGATGATTTAAGTGAAGAAGGTATGAGGGTGTTTGGTGGTATGAGATGGTATGAGATGGTATGAGATGGTATAAGATGGTATGGGAGGTGATATATATTTCGAGTATCTATTTTTTGTTATGTATTATATATTTAGTTAATATTCTATTTTTAACTAGATTGTACTATTCCTCTCCTCTTCTAGTTGTACCTCTAACAGTGCTAGCCACTGCTCACTCACAATGAACGCGGCTTCTTCTCGCGTATAATTCGTGATTGTCATATTGAAATATTTACTTTACTCTCATTATATACAATGATAAATTATGTCTAAACAAAGGCAAACGTCTATAAATTCATTTTTCAGATCTTCAGCAAGAAGTTTAAAAGAAAATCAATCTCCTGATAATGAATTAAATAATTCAAATCCATCTAATATTACTCAATCTGATGGTAATTTGAAAAGATCGAGTGGTGGTACATTACCTAATGAGAATCTTTCTAAAAGGCACAAAACTCATAATACTCCTACCCCTATCAACTCTTCCACCTCATCCAACCCTCCCACCTCATCCAACTCTTCCAACTTGCCTTCATATAAAACTAAATTAAACGAATTTCAATTTCAAAAATCAAAAGGAAATGGAAAAGATAAACCTCCTCTTATTCAAAAACAGAAAGAAATTCATTCTCAATTCTTAAATAAACTTGGTAAACCAGGTAGCCTATCACAAATTAGATCAAGATATAGAAGAAATTTATCTGATGATATAGATCAAGAAGAAGATGATGAAGAACATAATACTGAAAAGAAACCAAAATCAAGGCAAAAATTAACCCCTCTTGATGAACAATATATTGCATTAAAAAAAGAATATCCTGATGCTATTATTCTAGTAGAAGTTGGTTATAGATATAAAATATATGGTTATGATGCTGCTATTGCATCCAAAGAAATAGGTTGGGTTCTTGCTCCTGGTAAATTATCAATTGATAATTCACATCCTGATGATCACTTATACAACACATTTGCTAGTTGTTCCTTTCCAGTACATAATCTTGATAGGCATGTTCAAAAATTAGTAAAAAGAGGTCATAAAGTTGGTATTGTTAATCAAATGGAAACTGCTGCTATTAAATCTGCTGGTGATAATAAAAATAAGATTTTTAAACGAGAATTAACTTGTTTATTAACTCAAGGAACAATGTTTGAAGACTTTCAATATGAAAGCCAAGGGCAATTTAATACAAAATCAATAACAAGTAGTTATATTCTTTCTCTTTGTATTGATAAATCATCAGCATCTAATTTAAAATTTGGTATTTTAGCAGTTAGTCCATCAACTGGTGATGTAATCATTGATGAATTTTCTGATACTCCTTTATTAACCGAATTTGAAACACGGTTACTTCATATTCAACCATGTGAAATAATTCTTATTGGTGATATTCCAACTAATGTTACTAATATGATTAAAAATCTTTCTACAAGAGGAAGTTCAAATGATTTGGATAGTTTAAAAATTCGTGTAGAATATGAACCTATTCCTACTGAATCAGATGCTTCAATATCAATTAATAACTTTTATTCTGCAAATGAAAAAGTCATTCCTCCAACAAACCTCACTTCGCTTACTTCCATTTGTCTTCATTCCACCATTGAATATCTTAAAAAGTTTAAACTAGAAAATGTGCTCTACCTCACAAAAAACTTCACCAACTTTCAAAACCGTAACCATATGTTACTTAATGGTAATACTCTTACCAGTTTAGAAATATTTCAAAATGAAACAACTTACACCACTATCGGAAGCTTATTCTGGGTAATAGATCAAACATTCACCCGATTTGGACAAAGATTATTAAAATCATGGGTTGCTAATCCTTTAACTGACAGAGAAAAGTTAGAATATCGAGTTCAAGCAGTTAGTGAAATAATAAATTCAAGAGCCAAAATAACTGAAGTAGCTAAAATAGCTGATATTATGCGCAATCTACCTGATTTAGAAAAAGGTCTTATTAGATTATATTACAAAAGATGTACACGAAAACAACTCTACTCAATACTTGACCATTTGCAAAGAATCTCAACTGCGTTTACTGAAACTAATCCTGAAAAATTCGGTTTTAAATCAACTATTCTTAATGAATTATTTTCCACTTTACCCAAATGCACCAAACAAATAACAGAAGCTCTTTTACATATCAACTCCAAAGCTGCTAAGGCCGATAATAAAGAAGACTTTTTTAATGAAAGTGAATTCGATGAGTATGAAAACATTGCTGATCAGAAACTGGTATGTAATTTCCCTATCTATTTTGGCTCCGGCGGCCGGGCTCTGCCCGGACCCGTAGTTCCTCGCGCAGCGAGGAATGACGTTTAGTTTTCTTCCCCGAAATGTTATTTTTACTAACGTTTATTTAGCTTATTCAAGAAGTAGAACAATCTTTAAAACAACATCTTGTTGATTTAAGAAAACAATTTAAGAATCAAAATTTGAATTATGTTACTGTTAAAGATACAACTCATTTACTCGAATTTAAACTAAGTGATGCAAGAAATGTACCGGATGACTGGTTTCTTATAAATTCAACAAAAACTGTTAAACGTTATCATAGTTCTGAAACAAAAAAGTTATTGAAAGCTTTAGATTATCATCGTGAAAAACTCATTGTTGAATGTGATGATGCATTTTCAAATTTTATGAATAAACTTATTGAAGATTATGAGTTATACAGAGAAGTGATTAATGCTGTTTCTCAATTGGATTGTATAATGTCTTTAGCTGCTGTTTCTTGTAGATCGGGGTTTGTTTGTGCTAAATATGTCGATTCTCCTGGTATTCATGTGGTTCAAGGTCGCCATCCTATGATTGATCCTTTGTTGTCAACTGGTTCCTTTGTTCCTAATGATATTAACATGTCTCATGATTCCAATAGGACTCTGATTGTTACTGGTCCTAACATGGGTGGTAAAAGTTCTTATGTTCGTCAGGTTGCTCTCATTTGCATAATGGCTCAAGTAGGATGTTATGTACCAGCTGAGAGTGCTACAATTGGTATTGTTGATGCTATATTTACAAGAATGGGTGCTTATGATAATATGTTGGCTGGTGAATCAACTTTTATGGTTGAATTAAAAGAATGTGCCGATATTATTAATAATGCTACTGAAAGATCTGTTGTTATACTGGATGAGATTGGTAGAGGTACGAGTACTATGGATGGTGTTGGTATTGCACACGCTGTATTATCTTATTTTATAACTAATATTAAATCATTGACTCTATTTATTACTCATTATCCATTATTAGCTTCGATTGAAAAGGATTATCCAGATATTGTAGCTAATTATCATATGGGATTTCTTGAACAAGATGGGGAATTGGGTAAAGAAATTACATTCTTGTATACATTGGAGAAAGGTATTGCTCATCGATCATATGGATTAAATGTAGCAAGATTAGCAGGAATCCCATCGACGGTATTAGAGTTAGCTAGAGAGAAATCCGATGAGATAGAGAAAAAGATGATAATTAGAAGGAAGGAGAGGCAATTGATTAAAGATATAGAATTAATCAAAGCGGTTATAGAAGGAGATGTGATCGATGAAAGGTTATATAAATGGATATTATGATTAGTGAAGATAGATAATTTAAATAAATGAATATCCGATATATATTTAAATATAAACGACTTATATATAACTTTGCTTATAGACAATAAATTTAAGCGAAGACATAAAATAACTTTGGATGTATTGGTTTTAGTATATAGAAACCGGTTAGGCTGATTAACTTAAATATAAATACCTTCAAAACCTATTCCTCATTATTAGCTATCAATATTATTGAAATTTAATCATTGTTGCAAGTTTCTTCATCTCCTGGGGTCTCAAGATGAGCCGAAAGTATACCCCGAATCGGATCGTTTACCAAAGAGTTTTTATCCGACCACCTTGAATCAAAGAACTTTCACAGTCATAGCTTAACAAGTTAACATCTACATATTCTTATCTTTGCCCTAAATGTATAATCACGCAGTTGACCGTAACCTTAAAAACTAAGTTAAGTTCCTCTTAGTCTTAACTCTACACCGTCCTAGCTTAACAATCAGGACGAGATTAGATGTACGGCGCTATGAACATTTCTTAATATTTGATTAAGTTGGCATCGTTAACCGTTAGAAGGATGCATATTTGTGTTTTGATTCCTAATTGTACGGTCAGTCCTAAACTCAATTAGAAATTTCTAATTATTTGCTCTAAATGTCAGCTAAAGCCTATGGGAAGCATAGGAAAAAGATCTGGATTGATGAAGTTGAAAGGAGAAAAAGGTGGGATTCTTTGGGTGTAGAGTTATTAAATGATTCAAAAGACAAAGGTAGTAGAGAAGTTGAAGTAGAGGCTACGGCTAGAGGTGAAGTAGAAGTAGAAGCTGAAGCTGGGATTGGAAGTGGTGGTACAAGTATAAGTCATACAACTGGTTTAAGAGTTAAGAGTGATGGCAAAACTACCCCTACAAGGTCACATCAGTTGGTATCTATTGAAAAACCATATGAAGAATCATCTCCTGAAATCTCACCTTCAATAAAGAGAACATTTTCTAAATTTTCTGGAAAATCACAGTCACAACCAACTAAGATAACAAAGAGTAAGAAGTTTGAAGTTGTATTACCTGATCAAAAAACAACACCTAGTCCAGAATCTATTAAACAGAAGAGTCCTAAATCAACCTTCCCAACTGCATCTCAACCTCCTTCCCGTCTCTCAAAACAAGAAAATGATGCTTGGGGATTCTTTGATGATATTATTAGTAAAACTCCTATTAAGAAATCTAATTCAATTTTATCAAAAGATATTGATTTGGCTGGTCATGATCATTCTAGCAATACAGAGTCTATATTCTCCTCATCACCACCATCATTGGAATTTTCAACAAATAAGTCTGTAATTTCTCTTGTAAGAAAGGATCAAAATGAAATCATTATATCTAGAAATTCCAGCTCTCAATCTCAAATATCCCGTGATAGTGACAACAGTATCAGTGCTACTAGTGTTTTAAGTTACAGCTCGTTAACAAGAAGTACTCCATCTATTCCTGGATCACCCACAGGACCATCAAAAAGAATATCTCAAGTTACAACTAAGAGGACGTATGGTTCTAAAGCTCGTAGGTATATTGAAGAAGACGATCATGATAGAGATGTTGATAATGATGAAAATAATGAGCATGGTGATGATAGCAATGATACTATCACCCATAAACGGTTCAACCTTGGATTCCTCAATACAATTATTGATAATGATGAAAATGAAGAAGAGCATGAAGAAATTGCATTGAAAAATTTCGATGAATTAAGAGCTCATGGTGTAAATACTCAATTCATTAACGATGTACAATTTATTATTGAAAGTTTTCAAGAAGGTTGTAATGATAAAAATCTTGTATTACAGAGAACAAGCTTACTTCAAATTGCAAGTAAATCTTTAGATAAAGAATTTATTATTGGATTTAAAAGTACTAATTTCCCAATGATTTTATTAACAGAAATGAAAGATTGTATAAAAGATGATTATAATTCTTTTTTATTTGGGGTTATCTTGTGTAGATTATTAGAAGAAGGAGGTGTTGGTATAGGATCATATGTTGCACAAAATGATTGGATAATTAATTTATTAATAGAAATGTTAGGAGATGAAGAAGATATTTTAAAGAAAAGAATTGGTGAGAATGAAGGTGAAAATACACCAAAACGATCTATTCTGAGGAAGATTTCTAAAAAGAAGAAGAATGCTTCACCATTTCAAAGTTCATTAATAAAGTTTATTGAAAGTATGAATACTTCATTAACTAGTTCAAGATCACTAACTGCATTGTCAGTATTCATTTCTTTAGAAAAACTAGGACCAAGAATTAATAACTTAATATTAATTAAATTAGCAAATCATGTAGATGATTTCCTAGTTGCCTTACAAAAGCTAATGAATAAGCTATTTTTCAAAGATGATAAAATGGAAACTGAAGAAGATGAATCAATAGATTATCAATTACAACTGCTATATATGATTATAATTCAATTAGAATTACTTGCTGATGGTGATGAACTGGGTCTTGTATTAAGAAAGATTAATGATGGATTACCACCAATAGTATATGCTTTAACATTATCAGAACGATTTATTAGAGGAGAACAAGGTATTGTTAGTAAATTGAAGAATTTCACTATAAGTACATTAAGAATCCTTATATCACTAACATCCAATGTTACTAATGAAGAATATCTAAAACAAATCTACGACGCAGGATTGGCAGAGGGATTAACCGCATTCATTACCAATAGAAGCACCAATGAATATGGATTGAAACCGGATGATGATATCTATTTGTATGCCAGTGGATTATTAGTTAATTTAGTAGATGGTAATGGACCAAGTCAAAGTATTTGTTCAATGTTATTACATAATAAGCAGAATCTATCATCATTAAAACAAAGTATATTCAATAACCACAGTAATCACATCAAACTTGGTAGGATAGAAGTTCACATTGTAGGATGTGAATATCTCTTACTTGGTTTATTAGCAACTAATGAACAAATTAAAGATTCAAAGTCGAATTATTTCTCACCCGAGGACATTATTTTAATTAGAGAAGGTCTTACACAATTCGAAAGTAAACTTAGCAATAAGATTGGGTACGAATTGCATAAACAAATTACAACTGTTTTAGATCATCTATAAATATACAACTATATACAATTATTTATTTAATATATTATTTATTGATTCCCCATTACCATCAATGGTAGCTCGTCACAAGGAACCACCCACCTACCTACTCACTCACGACACAGGCCTCCGGCGGCCGGGCTCTGCCCGGACCCGTTGTTCCTCGCGTAGCGAGGAATGGCGATATAACTTTTATTACGGTCTTATTAATTCCTCGCGTAGCGAGGAACAACGGGTCCGGGCAGAGCCCGGCCGCC